>JAOBAT010099691.1:0-16120 GCA_026413305.1 Hydrozoanthus tunicans
TCTCTCCACTGTGAGTTCTCAGGTGGCTGGTAAGATGACCAGACCGTGTAAACGTCTTACCACATTGTTTACATTCACAAAGTTTCCCTACACCATTGGCTGGCAAATTATTAGCGTGTTGGTTTGAGATATCTGGCATACTTTCCTTCTGTGTACTGTTTTTCTCGCAATGTTCGAAGTTCGATTGTTTCTTCAGCATTTTTGTGTGGTAGTGTTTCAAATGAACAGTTAAAAAGCCGGGACCGCTAAATGTTTCTCCGCAGATCAAACATGACGAGGGACCAGATGGCGCCTTACCACGATTACAATAATATCTAATATGACGCAGGAGAAAATTAAGCGACGTAAATGTCCTGTCACATTTTGTACATCCATGTCCTGCAGGAAGAACGTACACACAGTGATCAACATGTAAGACTGACAAATATTTAACACGTTTGGACCAAATTGTTTTTACACTGGGTTATTTATTTCTCTAGTTGTCTGCAGTTGTTGTCCCATTCCTTAAAATCTGTCCGTTTGTATCCACACTTCCTTCTAAAACACAGTGACCCGATCTGTGATATGATAGTCTAAAACCCTTTTTTACGAACCTTCTTTCTCACCACTTCTTCAGCCCTTCCCCCCAGATATTTTTCGTCATTTGCAGTTTTCATATTAGAATATTTTTGAAATTAACACTGAATGCGCTTCTACGCTATGCTCGATAATCCCATCCTAGGGCCATATCAATTTCGTTCCGACGGGCCTGTTCTAAGAAATTAAATGGTTTGCCCTAATACAGAATTCTCAATAAAGGATTGGGTGTTTTAAATTTAAAAATGTTAAAGCACAAAAATGTATTGTTGAAGATAAGTTTAAAGCTAGTGTTGTGTTTCGTCTTGAAAGAATAAGAATCTCACGCGATGGACTGTTTCCGTAGTAATCAGTTGGGTTTGGTTTTACAGTTGTGGCCTTGAGATGATGACAAACAAGTATGTGAAGGTTTCAGGATTTCGACACATTATTAAATTGAAGTGTTACAGGCATATAAAAAAACACATAAACCTAAATACATGAAGGTAAATTCTGAGAAAAATTTCCTAAAAACGAAATATCAGAAGTAGGAAGCATTAGCATTTTCGGTTTCTGAAAATCTTAATTCTTATTGCAACTCGAAGTCAATTGATTTATCTGTAGTACAAGTACAGAAGTAGTGACCAGGCTGTTACTCTTACCGCCTGATCGAGCTTTACCATTGCGTACATAAGTAGAGTCTTCCATCAGAAATATACCCAAATCATCGGCAAACTTATCACCATACCAGACAAGCAATTCGTCTCCAGCTTTTACTTCTTTGTAGGTGCGGTAATAGATTTCGCCACGGTACTGAAACGCAACAAGATTTTGCTCATTCTCACAGCGAGAGCAGTTGATATATCTCAACCAATTGCTGTTTGACTCATCTTCACCGTTGATAAAATGGCTAAATTTTCCATCAGCCATAATCTGCAAAAATAAATAATATAAAATGAAGCATGGACAGTTTGTTGTCTGTGGTTGTTCACAAACACTTGCTCTAGTTCTGCGTTAAGTTTATCGTTTAGCGTTAAGCAAATGTGGTATATCTTGTTACTGCACAATACAATTGTACTTTTTTCCCTGCAAGATTGCTTCGAGATAACGACGCCATGACTGCTGTCATTACAAACTGAACTAATTTATGTGTTTTCACATGATTTTTGCCTTGAAAAACCTCTAACGTTATTTCGGAACGTCTAATGATCAGCTGGAATGCATGTGCTTATTTTCTAAAGAAAACCCCAACTCAAGACTGATCGATTAGATGCCTTAAGGATCTTTGTTACCCTTCTCCTACCAGAAAAGATTATAACGAAGAGCGTAAAAATTTAAAAGAGCTTTTCCTTAATAACTATGTAAGCTAACAAATGTAGAAAAGATTATTTGGAAGACAGGTCGGACACACAAGTAACAAACGACAACATCAACAAAATCTGTTGTCTAAAGTGACTGTCCACTTAACCTATCAAAAACCGTAATTCTATTCTAAAAAGTTCTCAATGCAGCAAACAAATACTAAAGAAAAAGGGGAAGCACGTTGTTACGTTTAAAGCACATGAATCTTGTTCACTAACGTGGAATCTGTCCATTAGACAATATAGAGAAATTGAATTTGTGCTTTCAAACCAATTTATTGGGTCGATCTTGTCGTCTTAGCGTATTTGCTGATTATGTATTGTTAAGGAAATTGACATACGATCGTCTTTTATACCTCCCACATATAACTGCTGCTTATTTCTTCAATATCCCCTGTTTTGACTTTCGTCCCAACATATGGTCCAAACTTCACTCTTTTTGGGATGAAAGTTTTGCTGAAAACACCTTTGCCTGCATTTGGAATCAGCGAATCTTTTATTTCCAAACAATTCGGTAACGATGCTTTTGCTGCCGATATGAAGTTGTCCTCCAAAGAGCACAAAGAGTCTTCTATAAATGTGAGTGGTCCATGAACAGGGCAATCGCCGTAATAAAGGTCTTGACACTCCTCGCAATCTGTGTTTTGAATGAAAATTACAATTATCATTTGGTATCTCTTGTGATAAAACCAGATAAAATGCGGATTAGGAATCACAATTAGGAGAGTCAAACCAAGGGGTGGTTCACATATTGTGTAATAGGTTAAGTTAATGAAAAGTTTTTACACAAGATTTATTCCTGTTTTTTAAGGGCTCCCAGCATTAAAAATATACTTTTAGATAGATATCGGCTTTACTGATCTGTACGTTAATTTTCTTGTCATGGAACCATTTAATGATTTTAGAGAAGGGTGATAACAAGCTCTGCAAAGAAGAAAAGGAGATTATGTAGTATATGCATGAACCTGTCTACATACCGAATCTGTTTGTAGAGAACAGACTTACATACATACGTACCAACAAAGGGTTCAGTAACGTCTTTTTATCTTCTTTTTTGAACGAAAGACAAAATCGAGTATTTTGTCTCTTGTCCAAAAAAGATGAAAAAGGCGTTAATGAACCCTTCATACATGACAACTTACATGCACACATTTATACATGAATTTGCAAAAGCACGATCTGATTCAAAAAGAAAACGAACTTAACAGTATGGTTCTGAAATTATTTCAATTCGAAATCAATATTTTGATATACAACCAACTACCATACTTATAAACTGTGTTTAACATGTGTCTTCAACATCCTGAGCATTGTACCTATAAAGTATTTCCCATATAAAGGTGTTTACTTTAAAACCTACCCTCTGAAATTTATATTATTACAACCTTTCCTCAATACTCATCACGAAGACACAACAGGGATTACTCACAAAGATAATGGTCATCATCTGGAACCTCGGCTTCCTTGTAGCATCTAGCAATTGTTGTTGTTCGTTTGGGATATCTTTCGTTTTGTTCCCTCTTTTCCGTTCCAAGAGCTGACTTTCGTTCCAAACCATTCGATGCGCAACTCGGCTTAGTGTCAGAGGTCTCACGGGAAGCTGCTTGAATCTTAACAAAGGGATGAAAAAGTCTTTAACCAATATTTTCAACCTTTCTAGAAACTAAACTTAAATGAGTTAAATCGGGTCTCGGTTTCTAAACAGCTTAATTTGCTACCGTAGCACACAGGTCTATGGTCTTTTTAAAGACTTGAAAGTGCTTCAACAATCTTATGTCTTTTAAAAGAATCATCGGCCAATACCCTTTAACCGAGAAACAAAAGTAATACCGAGAACTAGTAAGTTCCTTCAGACAGATATTTCGCTTCTTTAAATTAGTTTTTAAAAAGGAAAAAAAATTAATTTTAGGTTTTCAGATAAAAAACATTTTGCTAATTTGCTTATTACCTAGAAAAGACTGTTTTATTCGCAAAACTAGAATTCAGTTGCAATATAAAATGTCTTAATGATTTGATCGACATCAGTCTAAACTAAGTTTCTTATTAAATCAAAATTAACAGTAACGCAATGAAATGTAAGAACATCAAATATGGCAATCGGTGCAATGAAATATACCTTACGTCGTCCAGTTGCCTGCGCTTGCTTCTTTTGATTTTGTTTCTTTGGCCTAAAAGCTAATGTTTTAATTTAATTTTATTGTTTTAATAGAACTCTTCATGCATACATGCAAAAAAAGGTGCACCTTTTTCCATACAGTAACTCTTTTAAAATAAAATAGCTCAACTTTATGTTAAGCTTCTAAGACTCATAAGCATACCTCCAGGTGTTAAACAAAGAAGCATAAATATTGTGTCAATGCATCAAAGTTGTTTTAGCTGAAAATGAATCACACTTTTCTCTTAAGATCCAGGACACCTACGAAAGTAGGTAAATCTCTTAAAAGTCACTGATGTTAGTTACCAGACGATTACTTAGCCTTTTAGGGAGTCTCTGAGGTATATTAGATCCTTCAAGAAATGTTCAAAACTTTACTTCTTTAAGCCAGAGTTCAAAATAGCCGCGAGCAAATTTGTTATCCTCCTGGTGAGTTTTATTTTCATTTATATAATTTGCAATTTAAAATGAAGTGATTCTACAAAGGGGGAACCAGAAAATGGAAAGCTGTTCGTAATGTTGTAAGATAAGATAAACCTGATTTCGTCATCTCAAAATGACTGCAATTGAAATAAGAGAAAAGAAGCATTGGTTTACATTTTCTTGCTACAATGTTATGATGTACAATCTGTTTATGCCAAAAACAGCCAGCCAGGGCTAAAACTTTAACCAGACTCTAAACTTCTGACTATGCCCCAACTATTTAAAATTCTTACGTATATAGTTATACCTGGAATGAATCTTTTAATAGTCTCGTTACGTTCCCTCACTTCCTCGGACCCTGGAAGCCATTCTTTGTCGCTTGCATCATTTTCACTTTCTTCGCTACTAGTAAAACTATCAGCAGGCTTGCTACGTTTCTTAGATGTCTTACGTCTAGGGTTTTGAACAAAACTTTGAGTGTTCGGTACAGGTAGACCTGCAATTAAACAAACAATTTTTCTGTAAGGTTGCTGGCGTTAGCTTTCTTTTTGATTTTACCAATTTTTTTTTCATTTTTTTGTATACATTGTCGTTAGCGATAATCTAGCTGCTTGTTTCTCCTGCAAGGGTATAGGAGGGTTTCAATCATTGTTGTTTTAAAATGACTCAACTACTATTTGATTGGTGATTTATGACAAAGGTTTCTTAGCAAAAATATTCTGGCGAAGAAAAGGGAGTACACGGCTAGGCTCTTTATGCTTACGGGTGAAGTTCTTTAAGGTGCCTATGAAAAGAAACATTTTGTAACCTCAGTGGATTGATCTTGAGAAAAAAAATCGAAACCAGATATCAACAATAACTGTTTTCAACGTTATTAGTTGGGAGGCAAATTTTCAGTATGTTGCCAACCTGTAGGCTTTGCCGGATGAATTTAAGCCAAATATGGGTTGATGATGTATCCATCTCATGGTGTTTTTCAGAGTAGTTACCTTTTTTGTTTGTCATAGCAACACACTGGGTTCAAGCCAAACGAGAATTTCAGTATCAAAAAGGTTTTTCGTCAAACCAGAACACGGCGCAACATAGTACAACATAATTTCTATTCTTTTTAACATGTAAAAGAAAAAACAAAAATTTAGTTCCCCGAACAGCAGAGTTTGTTGCCATTGATGACGATGAAAAATTGTCACTATTCTGAAGAAAACACCAAGATACATCATCAGTCCAAGTTTGGCTCAAATATGTCCAAAGCAGATTTCAAAAATTGAAAATTTGCCAGCCCAACTAGTGACGCTTTGACAAAATTTTTCACCGCTATTCTTCATTCAGCATGGTCTATCCGCTGAGGTAACAAAATATTTCACATCATTGCCACTTTAACATTTTACTGCTTAATTTTCACTAGAAAGACTAGCTTCTTTGCTAGAACGGTATAAGAAGTTAATATTCCGGCAAACCGTGCATATCTAACGTGCCCTAACTCCCAAGCTTGTAATTAGTCTAATGTAAAACTTTTCCAATACCGACAATCCCTTAAAAAAAAAAAACTTGTCAAACTTTCACCTATCTTGAGTTCCATGACCTAGCTTGTGCTTGTATTTTGTAACAAGGGTGCATTAACGTCTTTTTCTTCTTTTTTTGGACGGACGAGAGACAAAAATCGAATTTTTTGTCTCTCGTCAAAAAAAAAGAAGAAAAAGGCGTTGATGTATCCTTGCTTGTAACTATATTGGGCGCGATTGGAGGCGTTCTAGAGGAAATTTTTACGATTTTTTTTCTCAAATCGCGCTCAAAATATACGCAAGTCGCAAGTTACAAACAAAAGGTGGACTCAATCTAGGCGAAGGCAAGCTTGGGGTGCTTAAGCTTGTGCGTAAATTTGATTGTGTTAATTTTTAAGTATGGGTTTGTTTTATGAAGAAATAAGTCAAATAAAAAGTCTAAAAGGTTTCCTCAGAACATAGAACACATAGTACAAACAAAGGAGAAAAGAATCTCTATCTAAGAAAAAACGGCTCGTTTACCTATTTGTCGCATAAACTCGTGATTTCTTTTTATATTTTGTTGACGAAGAAGCTCGTACTCGGAAAGGGGTTCGTTGCAATCCATTTCGTTTGGATGAATCATCAACTTGTTGCACTTAAAATATATTGAATATGGTGTTAGTAAATCTTCTAATTTACTACAAAGACCTTCTTTAACGAATATTGAAGGCATCAAATAGGACGAGTTGTAAAAACTTGAGTTACAAATACTATTCTCGGTGATAATAAATCTAGTTTTAAACTTCAAGTTTAAAAGTCAGTTAACAAGTGACTAAGAACCAGTGTTACAAATTATAGAAAACTACTTTAGGCTTTTTGAAAAACCCACCTATATACAGTTTTCAAGAAAAGCTCTTATCAAGCTTGAGAACACTGTTCACTAATTCTCTTTTAGAACGGCCTTTCGTTTTTTTGAAAAACCACTTAGGTTTTTTAGAGATACCGTATAGCTCTTGTCTAGCCTGAGATCCAAACCGTTTTTAGCAGAAGTTTTGGTTACGGTATCTATAAGGACATTATAGTGCAAGAGAAAGCTTGTTTGACCAACTTGCCAAAATCTTAACAAACTTAATCTGCTTCAAAAAGGAACCAAAAAGAAGACAGTCTCGTTACCTCTGCCGGAGACTGTTAGTTCTACTAGATCTGCAAGGGGCAACTTTAAAAAATTCTTTTAGGTTGGGCGCATTCCCTTTTGCGGGAGGACGCCTTCAATCTAGTCTGGCTAAGTTTGTTAAGGCCTGAATAACAAGAAATTAAAAAATTCAACGACTTTCGGTTTCAAAATTTTCATCACTTGTACGAACCCTACGGCCACAGTTGCCAAATGTGCAATTTCAGACCGTTCTTTTAAGCTTCAGTGAACTATTTAAGTATTTTAAAACTTGTTTCAACAAAAAAGTATAAGCAACTAAGTTACTACTAAGGAACAAAAAAAGATAAAGAAATATATTATACGCACTTCATTTTCAGTCACTCAATGAAAAGGGTTTCGTTTTTGAAAGGAGATGTTTTCTAAAAATAAAAAAAAAAACACACTAGAATTGCACAATCTAACCCGTCCGAGTTTCTGCAATCATTTTGAAAGGATTATGTACGAAGTACTTGGACGAATGAATGAAATATCGTGAATGTAATGAATTTTTTCAGGGCCTGGTTGTACGAAGCCTGGACGAGGGCTTTATATTTTCAGCAGTAAAACTATCATTAAAGTGGTTTGACACAATTTAAACCATTATCTTAGAAGCCGTCCACACACTTAACAACTAGGGATAAAGAAATCAACAAAAAAAATTCAAACAGTTTATGATCGCATTTGGTAACGTCTTTCAAGCGGATAGCTTTATATTCGCAGCCTTCGTACAACCGGGCCCCGTTTTTCAATAAAATTTCCCTGCTTAAAGCATACCTTTTTGCTCCTGGAGAGAAGTAACCTGCACACAAAGGTTATTTACCTTTGCTGTTGTCTTCTATAACCTGCAACGGGAGCGAGCAACTCTACTCAAGAAAACTTTTACCAGTTCAAAAAACCTTTTGAAAGTAAACCGCAACGAAAGCAGGTTGTAGCGTAGCTCTAATTGTGTTTCAGGATTTCTTGACAACAATAAACTTTGCAAAACAAAAAGTCAGCTATGTGAAAGACAGTTTTTTGGGGCGAGCAACAGACGAGAAAAAGTTTGAAAACTCGGAGCAGAGTGAGTTCGCCGTTCGCTGAAGTAGTTAAAAGGGCGGGAAAATGGCAAAAAGTGATTGGTCAGTCCAGGGTTCAGTTGCTGTCGGGAGCCTTTATGGCGGGAAACTGTCGACAATGCACACGTATCTGCTGCAGACCCCTGCTGCTGTAGACAAGGTTGCTGTAGACCAAACCCTGCAGAAATGACCGAAATAAAATTTTATAATTTGGTTTTTCATTTTCATCACTACATAAAAATTTGATGTGATTATGATTATGTAATTTGCATTAATACCAAATCCTTATAACTGACATGAAATGACATAAAATAAGAAGTTAAGATATACTTAAGTGAGGTTGAATAAAAATAAAATGAACTGAGAACACCTGGCCGCTCGCAAATGACTTGTATTTTCTTTTTACATCACCAATACAGCGTTTGAGACATCTCTCATCCTGCAAGTTTCAGTGATCTTCATATCTATAATCAGCTTCAGTTGAAAATTGTGTTCATGAGGGGGGGGAGGGGGAGGGGGAGGTAACGGTGGCGCCGACTTTCAAGAACTCAACCAACCAACGCCCGGACCCAACTCTTCATAATCTCTACTTTGAAGAGTTTGTACAGCTCATGGTTAAAGTTCTCAATTCTCGTTTTCAAGCAATAGCTTTTTTCGCTGCATGCAATTAATGATAATGATATCGATTTTGTCCCTGGGAGAATGGGTCAAAGTTTCCGTCCTTCATTTATTCGACTTCCATAGCGGCGTGTCGTTCAAGTCTTGAGAAGACTCTGCTCGCAAAACGCAAGGTAAGAGTGTTTTCTAACAGAAGAGAAACGGGTAAACTAGCACCCGTACTTTATGACATATATATAAATTTGCATACACTGGTAACTAGTGGCCGCCAAACTTTTCATTTTCATGGAGACTCCACATTTCGTTTCGGGAATGAGTTACTGAAAGATGTCTCTAACCGTTACTCCTAATCCTAACAGTGATTTTGAGAAATTTCGTGCTCGTGAACGAGGTTAATTGACCTCCGATATCATTCGGGTCTAAAGATCAGGACAGCTTTGACCTTTGTATGCATTAATTAACAGTACTAATAAGTACGAGTCAGTGAGAAATGTTAATGTCCAAAGAAAGTTAATTGTGGCTTCGTTCCCTTTACATAGTCACATACTCAAAGCACGAGGCCTTGACCCCTGGGAAGGGATACATATTGGTGTCGTTGGGTATGACCGCGCCGTCCTTTTTAGGGGTTAAAACAGTCAGCCTGCGGGTATCATTTAAGGGTTGTTAACCCTATTTGGCCTGGGCTTTTTGGAGGTATCGTAGCCTGGGGGGAACCCACCATAACTTCCTTGCTTTTCATCCAAAACATGTGAAATGTGGGTCAATTTGTAAATGTTGTAAGCCCTTCATGATAGTGGTGTCATTTTGTAATTAAATAATGTGACATTATGATGACGTCACAACATTTGATTTTGTCTAGCACTTTATGATTTCTGTTGCTGAAATCATTGTGAGAACTATAAACTTGAGTTACTTCAACTAAAAAAGCAAATAGAGACTTTGCGATAGTAAAGTTTTAAAATGATTAGGGTATGAGGTATTGCTGACAAAAGTTAGGGCTAAAAAACCAACCAGGGGGTTGACTCAACCCCATCCCCCCAGGCTAGATTAAGGGTTAAAGAAAGCCCTGTCTTAAACCAAGAGCCTGGTATTTTTTAGGGCTGAAAAAGGCAAAGCTATTTGATTTAAAGTGCAACTCAACCCTTTTGTTTGAGAACTAATTTTTGGAAAAATTCTGCTTTTCTTAAGCTTTCAAACTGTTTGATGATCAATTTGAATAAATTATTGGAACATTTTCTGCATGTAAATTAACATTGTTCAAAACACAGAATCCTTTCCAATCTTTTTTCCTGTGAAGTTAGAAGAGAAAAGACTTTTTTTTTGTTGAAATGTCTTGCCCCTAACTGTCCATCAAAATACACAACGTAATTAACTGATTCTAGCAAACTGAACCAAACACAAATCTTTTAGAAGGCAACAACTAATGAAATACTAGAGCTACCATCACACTTACAGCTCTGCACCTCATCACACAATTTAAAGTTTTAGACTTGGGCATAGTCCTTTGGTTTGGCTGCTCAGTGGAAACTGCTCAAAAATTATTAAAAATTTTATAGTTAAACCACTGCAATTGTTAAATAAAAGTATAATTGAGTTGCACTTAAGACAAAAGTCCTTTAGTGAATATCCTATTGGTAGCACCTTTAATTACTGCTTATCACATTCAGCACAATCTGAGAAGACTAAGCATTGACTTGCTTCAATGCTTATCCAGAGAAAAATGTCAATTTTCAATTGGTATTTTTAGGATAACTTTAAACTGAGAGATATTTTTTAGGATGGAAAATGTTCATGCCTTATAAGCTTGGTATTTTTCAGGGTATTTTGGGGACTTTTCCAATGATCATCCCTGCCCTTTTAACTCCAAAGTACCCACATGATGACTTAAACAATACAATACCATTGTTTACAAAGTTACAATATATACAAGTCAATACTTTACATTTTTCTGGACCACTCAAGAATTTTTCTGCCTAATAGATCGATACTATTGGTTTATACATGCACAGTACATGTTAGGTTTAGGGTTCTGAAATAAATCAATAGAGTGTCCCTCACATGGCAATTAAGTCTATTTGCCCTAAAATAACCCCAGACAGTACTAGTACAGCACAGTCAGTCCTGCATCTTCAAAACTTGATATCAGTATTTTAAATGTTTTTAACAATTTTTTTTAGCGGTGATCACTTGACCACTTGACTAGTAAAACTGAAGTGATATAAGTATTGCCATAGAGCTTTACAAGAATAAGAATACAATAAGTAGTAGTGATCAGGGTTGGGTTGTTCAAAGGCTGGTTAATTTTAACCCTGGGTTCAGCCAAAAATCTTGAAAAAATGTTTTTGATTCTTATAAAATACTGTTAACATTTTCTATAGAAAAAAAAAATTCAGTTCCCAAATTACAGTTCGAATCAATCTCTAGATTTGTAAGGTTGGAAACAAGTTTGTGGGTTAAAAATTTTAACCCTAGACTTATGCTAATTGGCTTTGAATAACTGTGTCCAGAACAACATTAATCTAAGTAAGATGGGGTTGTTTGGGAGGTGAGAGTGTATGATTGAGATATATATGGATCTACTAGGCCTATAGCCAAGTCTTTTTGCAGGGGGTGGAGACCTAGGGGGGGGGGGGTGCAATGAATAAGGACATGGACCAAACAAGTGCTGAAGTTGTGAGACTCTAGGGGTGTTGTGGGTATGCTTCCTCAAGAAATTAAAATTAATTCTTAATTGGCTGTGGACCTTTGCAGCCTGTTGGGGGTGGGGGAGCACACCCATTGCACCCCTCCCCTCCTCTCTACAGGCTGTGGATAAGAGAGAAAAAAAATTCTTTCAGTCGTCAAAGCAGAAGTGCCTTAAGTTTGATTGGAGAACATCCATGAACATCCTTCCCTACCTGACCTTCCCTTTAGTGCTAGAGTAAATTACATCCATGAACATCCTTCCCTACCTGACCTTCCCTTTAGTGCTAGAGTAAATTACATCTGATTTTCAGTTTTCTAACTGTTAGCTAGTGTGTGTGGGCACGAGCCAAGGACAAGCCTTACTCTCATATTTTTAAGACCATATATATATAAATATATAGACAGTTTCTTGTCTAATGAAATGCTTCTAACTTGTAGGTGACTTACATTTACATGCTTAATCACATTAATCACATATAGACAGTTTCTTGTCTAATGAAATGCTTCTAACTTGCAGGTGACTTACATTTACATGCTTAATCACATTGACTTTTATTTCCTACATCATACAATAAAATTATGTTTTTGAATGAACTTACTTAAAGTTTGAAATACTTAATATATAAATATCTATTTGATTCAAAAGTTAACACCCACATTATGGTCAGGCAAATGACTGCAAGCAAGAAACAAGTTGAGCAAGCTCCTGTACACATAGCTATGGACATTGATAGCCAGATTCAAACACTCAGTTACAGTATTAGTAAGCTCAACTAATGTTTTGCAGAGAAGTAAAAACTTGAAATGATAATAATAATAATAATAATAATAATAATAATAATGATAATAATAATAAAAATAACAATAATACTATTAAAATTTTAGATTTTCCATTTCATTAATCTAGTTTTTTCTTTAGAGATCAAAATAGTCAGTTTGCTCTAATCTTATTTTTTTTTATTCCTCCTTGACCTTTAGGTTACGTGTTAAGCACCCTGTTGGTGTCTGATAGTGTAGCACTCATACAATTCATTCTGCTCCATAGTAACAATAATGATAGTAATAGTAATAATAATAAAAATAATAATAAAGATTATAATAATATAGAGAGACCTTTATTGTAGTTTTCAATTAGTAAATTTAATTGGCCCTTTATCTAAAACATGAAATAGCAGTTGATAGACTATAATATATTGATTATACCACCTCATACCCCCAAAGCGAGCCAAATGCCATGCCCTTAACTGCGCAATAAAAACAGTTTCTCACTTTTTAAATGTCGCACTGAAAGGTTTAAAAAGTCCTTTTTCCTAGCAATGGCACTCAACCTTTTTTTGGGGTAACTTTGTTCTACCAACTCATTCTGGACTTTTAAACTATATTATTGCATATCATTTTTTAAGTCCCAGTCCCTATATAATACCATTTTATATTAGATATTATATCATTATAACATAAATCAAAGATTTTTATTGTAATTGTAAATTTTAAATCCTGTAAAGTTCATTGTATTTCACCACTTGGATGCTGTTATGAATTTTTAATAAACCATTATTATTATTATCATTATTATTATCATTATCATCATTATTATTATTATTATTATTATTGTTATTATTGTTATTACAGGGGTGGAAACTAACGCCGGCCCAGTGGCCATTTGGCTGGCAAATTCTACGTCGGGCCGGTAGATTTCACGAAGCGCCGGCCCGACTGGCCGGTACGTCATGAGAAAATAAAAAAAATATATAATTAATTCAATTAGATATTTTAGGACAACCTTTCAAAGCTTTTCTTCTTCAATAAAAAGTCTTTGTTTACTTATTAGTTCAATAAATCAAATTCACTGTAAGGCCAAACCAAATTAATTTGTTGGGGCACGGATCCGACCGAACCTAATTTTTCTCAAATCAAAAAAAAAAATAAATGCGACTATTTTAGTCGTTAGCTGTTCTACTTGTCAACTTCTGTCTCACAATGTATTATTGAAAACGTTTAAATCAAACAGAAGCTAAGTACCTTTGTATCAACTTCGTAAATAATAGTGTTTTTGTACAAATGGCCGTTCGTCGTAAAATTATAAGCTGCCAAAGTTGAGTTTTCGACGTGTTTTAAAAATCTTTAAAAGAAAACAGACATCACACCAGCATGTCCCTTGTATGCACCAAGAAATGACCAGTCTTCCAATATGTCTCCTTCTTAAAGATATCTGGACTGAGCAAGAGCAATGATGATTTTTGTGTAAACATTCCTGAGAACAAACCTGTCAAAGTCTGTTGTTAATGAGCGCCAATGCAAAGTGAACAAAGCCAAAGATAAATGAAAAGCCATATGAAAGATTACAAAAGTCTTGTCGTATTTTAAAACGTTTGGTGCGAATCAAACTTCTAACGAGTCCAGTAACAAAATAATTTTCGGTGTCCCTAGATTATTTAGCGGCCTCATAGTATTAGTTTTTATTTTGATCTGCAGGTTTTACTCTCGTTAGCTCTCGATTGCTGACTTTTCCGTTTTTCCTTTTTTCGCTGACGCGGTTTTATTTTTAGTTGTGCTTCCTGTGTTGTTCTTTTTCAAATTGGGGCACCAGCATAGGCACATTAACATGATCAATGACAATTAGTCAAAATAATAGAAAAAGACTAAAAACAGTCGTGCCGTTGATATTGCACCCGGGCCGGTGGATTTTATCTGCTGCCGGCCCAGCTGGCCGGTGCTAAAAAAAGTTAGTTTCCATCCCTGTTATTACATCAAAACTATAAATAAAAATTGTTTCAATTTGAGTATGTGAAAACTAATAATATTATCAAACCTGCAGTGACCCTATAGCTTAGCCCCTTCCCATTCCCCAACCAACTTATCTTTAAAACTACAGTACTTACCCAAACACACTACCACATATATATACACACATTCATATATACATAGCACTCAAACGGCCCCTCTCCCCCATCATCACTGCCATTACTACCAACCCCCGTGTACCCCTCCCTTCCCTAATTCCACTCCCAACCCTGGACTAAGCCCATTAAATTAAGAATTTGTTTATTTGCCCCATTAGGAAAAGCTTCATAGTTCTCTTCAGTTCACTCTTTAATGGAAGTGAAAGAGAGTTGAACAGTTTTGCCACAGTTTGTTTGAAATTTTTACTCGTACAGTTCTGTTCAATAAGATATTTGTTTATGGATCTTAAACTGCTGGCACCTGCTTCTTGTTAGCCCTATGGTTATTGCAGGTGTCAGCACCCCTTATTTACTTTATATTAAATTATGTCTTTTTAAATGTAAAAAATGTAATGTTTAGGGGTGAATAAAGAAGATGTTGTTGTTGAAACCGGTGTTCCCTGGTTGGTACAAATAATATATTCTAGTCTAAGTTAAACTGGTCATTGTTCTTAGTGTAGTTTTTAGTGCTATTTGAGTAAAAAACTCAGTAGTCCACTGTAAATGCTAGTATTGGAGTCCTTTCAAACCATAGTTAAGTTAATCTAGGGACTGGTTATGAAAGCCGGCAAACTTCAAAATGGAATAACAAATATTATGAAAAGATTGAATGAACTGTCTGGTCTGTGGCAAATGTTTTAATGGGTCCCAGTCCCCCTCGTTTCAAGGTGCGAAAAAAATTCGTAGTAGGGGTAGTTAATGTAACTTTGCACACACTGTCATGGCAACGCACGACGCTCCAAAATGGCCGCCAAAGACGCGGGACTTTTAAAAATTTGTTTACAAGTGTTGTGTTGAGCATTAATTTGTTATGAATATTTTTACACAATGGTAAAAACGAAGTCCAATTTAAGTGTGAAGAAAAAAAGAAAGAGTCACGGTCAAGTGCAAGTACTTGAGGTGAAAAAGAAAGCAAAATATTGCGAGTTTACGATTTCGGACAACAAAAATCCTCGATACGTGCCACTGGCTCCTAGCCCTTGGCCAGATTGTGATGTTACCTCTTGGCTTGAAATGGCTGAGACAACTTTCATTACAGAGGAACGCTTTTCAGTAAGTATTGCACAGTTGTCTGCCCTGTGAAAAGCGAAAGCACAATCACTGTAAAATGTTGCATTTTAAAATTATCTGTAACCATCTTTCAGCGAATTTTCGGGGCTACTTAAGCACTGACGAACAGCCGAACCAAGGCAATAGCAACAATCCCGAACAGTTTGTTAACAAGTGAAATTTCACATCTACATAATATCCTAAAACGACACCGAAATCTGGCTGTTTTCATCACTGAAAAAGCAACTGAAACCGACCTCTAAAGATGGAGTCAACAGCTCAGATGAATGTGTTATCAAAGCGTGCGGTAAGTTTATTAAATGTATTAAAAAGTTTTGCATGAGGCCGATTTGTTTAAAGCAATTATTATGAAGTGTTTTTCTAAACCGAACACAAAATTGTGAACAAATTTCCGTCGCCCAGAGATGTTAATAACCAAAACCAAAATAGGTAGACAAGCAATAACCAAACCCTCGTCAATGTAATAAATAGACTTTACGAAATAACAAGAAATGAGGAAAGATCCTAAACCATTACCACTGGCAAATTTCTCTTGCTCTTTTTCACATTTAATTTCCATATCATCAGGTTTTTCACCTTCTA
>JAOBAT010099702.1:0-16115 GCA_026413305.1 Hydrozoanthus tunicans
AAAATGTGTAAACATTTTAAAATTTCTAATATGCGCAGTAAAGATGCGCAATGCAAAACTGGGGAATTACCTTAAAGGTCGAAGCTCAGTAAAGTAAAAAAAAGCCCATTTGTTTTAAATTGTACTTAAGTTTTGTAATTATATAAAAAAAGTGTACAGAGGGATCTTTTATTTTAGGCGGCTGAAGTGATAGGCACAGGTACAGAGAATTCCAAATTTATAGCACATTTAGAAGGTCAGCTGAGCAGCAATTCGGTGCTGGGAAGTGTCCACAAGCTCATGATTACACCATTAATTCTTACTATAGTTTCTTCCTTTCTTTCATAAGTTTAACAATAGAAAACTGTTTATTGTAGGTACCTTTGGGTACCATTATTTTGATCAATAATGTTGGTCTGACTATTTACGATACAAAATAAACATTGGATTGGCAGAACATTACTTTATTGAATATACATTATAAATTCCTGATTTAACCATCCTGTAAAAAAAGGATTTAATCCAGGGAATTCCTATTAAAATATTCAACACTTGTAACATGATCCTGGGTGCATCAAGTTTGAAGAAAAGGTTTGCTCAATTTATATTTATTATGCAATAAACATGGTTTCACTCTTCTTCTTGAACTAAGCCACTTAAATATTAACTCATCAACAGAAAAAATCAGAATTTTTATAAACTTGTTAATTATAATGATTTTGTATTTTTGCAAAAAAATATCAAACTTGTCAACCTAAGTGCTCAAACCCCATAGTAATGGGTAACACTGTTTTTTCCAGTTAGAAAAAAACATTCACAATAATTTCAAACCACCGAAAATTAACCTGTACAATATACAGAACAAAACTTAATTTGACACTGTCAAAAGTTTACATTTCATCCTGTGGCCTCAGCTGCCCTCAGCTGTAGCCTTGCTTAATAGACCTCTTCAACATGTCGATCATGTGCAAGCCTCCGTTCCTTCTTCTGCTTCAACTGTGCTTGCCGATTCTCCTCTTTCTCTTCCATATCATGGTGAATTCTTTCCTCAAGAATCTCTTTCTGAGCCTGAATGCTGGTTTGAAGCTCTTTCCTGGCCTGCTCAATCTGCATACTTTTTGCATGAAGTTTTTCCTTAATAGACAGCAAGATGCACTGGCGATTTTCTTCCATTGTTTGGAGCTTTGCCCGCAGCTTCTCTTCCTTTGCTTTTGACTGGGTTTCAACGCTCTCTTGCAAAGCCAATTTGGCTTCTCTAATTTTCTCATTACTTGCTTGCAATCGCTCTTGCAAAGCTTTCAAAATTTGTTCTCGCTTTTCTTTCTGGTTTTCTAGTTTCTGCTTTAACTTTTCTTCAGTTATTTTGCACTGTTGCTCTGTGTTTTCTTGAACCTTTGCTTGAGCTTGCTTTATGCGTTCATCCTTCATAGCTAGTCTGGCCAGTTTATCTCCTTCAAAACTCTGCATATAAGTAATAATACAGCAACAATTATATTATTAACTTGCAAAGCCATAGCAGCAAGATATTTTAAAATATATTCTGGCAATACTACATTTCATTTAGATATGCACGCAAGGAGTGGTTACTCTTTCCATATTATAGTGGTTGAATATGTTTAACAAACCACTTAACCAAAGGGTATTGACATTGAAGCAAAGCTTTCAAAACAAGCTGACAGCTGCCAGATTTCCATCGGCTACTTTGGGTTTCACTGCTGGCTACTTGAATCTTGCATCATAGCAAATACATGTCAGCAAACTAAATTTAAGGCTACCCAATGTGTCTTGTTCTCACTCAACTTAAATGATGGTTTTCCTTGCAGTATGTAGAAGTATTTTGATTTTAGCTGCATTGATTTCATTACCTTGGTTTCAAATACTTGAAAATGCCTGTTTCTATCTATGCATGATTACCCAGAATCCTCACAGTCAAGAATGTTAACTTCACAAATGAAGTATAAATATGTACAATTAATTACCAAGTTATAGTGTTATTTTCTTCAGGAAAAAAATTTTTTTCCTCTCCAAAAAGCACCAGATTGCATTTTAGAGGCTAAAAATAATAAAATTTTCCTTGGGAAACTACTCCCTGTCTTTCCTAGAATGCCTGCGGCCTATGGTCACTCAACTTAATTTTTCTTGGCATCATTCCTGTATAGATGACTACTTTTTTCCAGCAGCCATCTACTTCAAGACATTCTAAAAGCCCTGTTGAAGTGATTTGTCAAAGTGAAAAAATTCCTAAGGCCCCGGGTTAAAGGGATATTGATGTCTGTCAGAAAACTCCCCCAAATACCAAAAAAAAAATAACAAACATTTTCCACCCTAAAATGATATCGCTCAGTTAAAAATATTCCCTCAAAATACCATTTTTCCCTGGATAGTAGGTCGTTGCTAAGTCCTGAATGTGATGTGCAGCAAATAAATGAGCACCCGTACAAAAGGACTCTCGTCTTTTATTTTGTGTTGTTTTATCTTAAAAGAATACCACAAAATTTCTTTAGTGAAACTCTTAGTTCATTTCCCAAACTTTTATGTTTGTTTCATTAAGTTCAATGAATAGTTATAATTAGCTTTTTATATACATTCATAAACTTAAATCTAACTCAAACGATTAGAACTGTCAACTCCATTGAGTTAACATCTTCGAGATGTTTTATTTTATTCAACACTTTGTCTTGGATGTTTCAAATCAAAGTTTGTGTGTTTGTACATGCAAGGTTTGAAGTAATGTTCATAAAGATAACTAGCAAACGTGGTAACTTGGACTTTCACTGAAATCTCCGAAGAAATTTCAAGAATTTATCCCAATTACATGTGAGTTTTGATACAAGCTGTCTACAATCAATTGCTGTCCGGATTTAAACAACACATACCTTTCTTCTTATTTCTGCAGCTTTCTGCTTTTCTTCCAGGACATCGCGATTAAGATTTTCCTTAATCTTTCCAGGTGAAACGTTCGGCTTCTTAGCATTTCCAGAAACTGGTTTAATAATAACCGAGTAGGCCACTGGAGTACCACAACTCCCAGCTGAAGTCAACGGTTCAATTTCAACTCCTGGAAGGTAAAAATGCGCGTCCAAATAGGAAATGTAAAAAAATTCGTGAACATAAAATCAACCCCATTCAAAATAACACCACATTAACTACACCAACGTTATTGTTGATAATTAGCTCAAGTTTACCTGGAATTTCTGGCGAGCCCACTTGATTTTCTTTCTTTGAAGTCGCCATTCCCATCTGGAAATCTTGCACACTTCCAACTAAATCTCACCCAAAACACGACTTTGGCCACAAAGTTTTCAAGCAAGTTTTCGTATACAGAGAAATTAACGATAACAGTGAGCCACAACAAGGGAACTTAAATTCAGAAGTGCTCAAAGTATGTTGAACAGAGTTCAAAATTCACGATTCAGCCTAAAACTATCCAACGATTCACTTGTCACGACTGGTGTGAGTTTTTAAAAACGCACAGCTTGGGTCACGTGGTACACATTGACGATTTTAATTGGCTGGTGATACGCGCGAAAAAATCGTCAAGCTGGGCGTAGTTCGTAGCGTCTCCACCTTTTTCAAGCGCAATTTTAAACTGGAATGTAAGAATTTTTCCGTAAATTTCTCAGGAAAAACACCTCTAATACTTCTAACTTAGCAGCACGAGTAAGTGTAAGAAAAAAAACAAACAAATTATTAACTCTATTAAAAGCTATTGACCGGAAGTGAGTTAATATGTAATGTGATGGGGTGGGGTGGCGGAGAGAGAAAAGAGAACAGAGAAGGCAAGGTCGATGTAAGGAATAATTGTTGTGAGCGAATAAACGTGAATTGAACCAAACAAACGTGTGTGAGTAACAAATTTGTTGCAAAAACAAGGGCGACTATTTTTTGGCGAAAGCAATTTTGGCACACCCAGGAGTCCATAACTAGGAGTTATAGGAGTTATGGGCTCCAGGCACACTTACTTTAATGATCTGGGATGGGCTGTTCAAAAAGGCTGAGCTGGTTAACTTTAATTCTGGGCCAATGTTCAAGCAGTAACTCTTCCCTAACTAGTCTTAGAAAAGGTTAACGGTTCTTATTTTATAAAAGATTGTTTAGACTTTTTCAGTTAGAAACAAAACTTATTTCTGTACCCCGCTAGTACATTTTTTAATAGTGGCTCATGGTTGTTGAATGGGAGAGTCCACGGAAAGGCCCCGAAAAGTTTCCAAACTGAAATGTCGAGAGGTTCGTCTAACCGGGATCCGAAGTTTCTAGAAACGCGTCAAAGTCAATGTGTGTGCTAGATTATTATAACAGGTCGGTACAAAAGTATATCTCACTAGCTGTACAGTAAATTAATTACAACATTAGCTGAAAATTTTGCATTTTCCTCTAGTGAGCCTGGGCTTGATTCAGTAAGGTTCTCGTTGAAAAACGGCAGTGCAATTTTGATTTGAAAACCTCTCCCCACCCCCACCCCTTGACTTTTGGGAGGGTTAAGGTTGCCCCTAGCCCCAGCCTAACGCAAAGGATTCCTGAGATGCGTTTTCCAGCCCAGTCTGTCTTCACTTCACTTCACTTTATTTTATATGTGTAACCTTAGCATTGCTAATGTAGTATACACAGCGCATGAACGCCTTGTTGGAAAAAGAAGAATAAATTACATCTCTCGTACAGCTTTTTCAAAGCTGCACAGGTTTGTGCTAAGATCAATGATTTCCTGTGGGATGTTGTTCCAAAGTCTTACAGCTCTCGGAATCAGACTGTATTTATAGACATCAGTACGGGCATAGAGAGGGATAAAATGTTTTGTGTGCATATGGCGGGTAGGTCGGAGAGGAGAGTTTACACTGTCGAGAGGCAAATTCGAAACTGAGTTAAGCGATTGATTAAATAGAATAATAGTACTGACATCTCTTCTTTGTTTGAGGGTTTGCCATTTGAGTTCATCTAGGTAGTTTGTGATCGTTCCAGGCTTAAAGTTGAAGTAGTCAGATTCGCACCCGAAAGGCATTCTGGTATTAACAAAAACAAGTTTTCCCTTACAAAAGCTAACAATTTTTAACATTTGTTCATCAAAATGATAAAGTTTTAGACACACATTGTGATAAGGACTTCTCATCTTTTCAAAATTGGTGTAATATTTATGTCCTTGTCTGAGAGACTTCTTTGCCGTAGACCGAGGAGCAAAGAGAAAAAAAGATGGACGATCGGAGAGAAGAACAAATCTATACGTTGATTACTAAACGAAAATCAGAATATGGATTTTATTTAGGTTGGCTTTGTGTCGTTTCGACACGTTTTCGTGTTTCAATTTGTTGTTTCGTACTATGAAACTTGCTCGTAATTGTTCAAATATCGCTTTAACAAAAAGCACAACTTACGTCTTTTCCTTGTTTGTTATGTCCGAGAACCAGGTCCCGAAACAATTTGTTCTCCATCATTGATGGCAGGTTTAGTAAGAAAAATCCTTCGCAGTGAGCCGCCAGTTGTTTAGCAGAAAGCATCTGCAAAAAAATTTGAAAACGTTTCGTCAGATAGAGCAAAGTTGTTGCTTTGTTTTCTCCTCTTATGTTTTTAACGTAGTGAATCAAGTAAACATTTTAAACAGAGCCACAGGTTCACATTAATGCGTGATCAAAATGTGTTTTTAGGGGTTAGGGGTGGGTGGGAAGAATGCAATTACGAGCATCTGTCAGGCAAGAGTAGGTGTTGCGCACTCTTTTCAGAAAGGTTTTAAATCTTTGCCTGGCTTTGAACGCTAGCACTATCGTTGCGTACTAAGGGGCTCAACACGAGAGAAATGTATTATCATAAATCAGTTTTGCTCCTGCTTTGGTAATGGCTTAGCTTAGAACCCAAAGTAATTCGTTTTTAAGAACAGTTGGCTTGAGTTTGACAAACTGACGTTGTCTTTTAAACGGTTCAAAAAATGGTGTTTTTTGTGCTTGCTTTGCATTCCGAATTTTTGTGGCAAACAGTAAAGAGCAGATATGAATATCCTTACAAAGGAAAACTTAAATTTGGTGTTAGGATATTGTAGATACACAGACCTTTGCTTGTTTATACGTGTTGACGGCGCTAGCACAGTCCAGCCGTTGGGCGCACAGATTCTCGCAGTGCTTCTGAAGGCCTCCCAGCATAAAATAGTGAGCTGCACTCATCAGCTTTGGAGGTAAAGAAGGCAAATAAAAGTAAGGCTTGCCTGAGTGCTGCTACTGTAAGACTGAGCAACCAAGGTCAAACGGAAAAATAAAAGGCAATCTACCTTCGAGAAAGTACTCTTCTCGATTCCATTGAATAAAGTAAAACGTGACGTAGAGCTTGGAGGAAGTATGATTATAAAAGCTGAAACTAAAGTCCAGGGGAAGAACGGATGGGGAAGTCGGACGAGGGAGCTGAGGAATGAAGAAGGAGGAGGGAGGGGGGGAGAGGAGGATGGGGAAGGGAGAAGGAGATGACGAGGAAGCAGAGGGGAGAGGGATGAGGGAGAGAGAGTGGGGAAGAAGAAGATGGAAGAGAAAAGGGAGAAGGAAGGGGGAGGTAAAAGGGCGAAGGGAAGCAAAGGGAGGAGTGAGGGTAGGAGGGAAACAGAGAGAGGGGAGGAGGAAGGGGGAGGTAGAAAGGAGGGAAGGAGAAGCCTAGAAGGGGAGTAGGGAGGGAGAGGAAGGAGGATAATGGAGAAAAAGGAGAAGGAAGGGGATGAAAAAGGTAGAGGGGGAGAAGGAAAGGAGAAGGAGGATTGAGAGGAGGAGGAAGTAAAAAAAGTAAAAAATGAGAAGAAAAAAAATCGGTGGGGGGGGGGGGAAGATGAAGGACCAAAGGAAGAGGGGATACCCAGCGCTTAGTCTTAGTAACGTTAAAATACTGCTCACGTGAATTGCGACTGCAAGCCTTGCGAGTCGTTAGTTTTTGTCAGATTATTTTTAAATATGCCTAAACCGTTTAAGATGTAGTTTTTTTGGTTAATTTACAGGTCTGCCAGTTTGCTTACCGTGATGGTAATGTAATACATATCTTATCTAGTCAGCTCCCTAAATCAGTTTTGAAAACAAGTTTTTGGCTTGAAACGACACGAATGTATGTCGTGTATGTTTGTTCTACTTCTAGAAACTTTGTAATCACACAAGTTAGCACTATTCCATGTTATCATAAACTCTCGACTTGATATACGACGCACGCTCGTGGTATAGTTGGTATAATATTCTGATACGCAAGAGACGTATCAGCCGTTTCTAGAAACAGCTTCGCCGGGTTCCTAAAAATTCAGTCACTAGACCTTCTAAGCCCTACTGGTTTCGTCTTACACAACTCTAACAATATCAGCCTTAGGCCTACGAGAGATGGAATGGATCAAACAGAGTAAATATGTAATCTGAACATGAAACCCAAGTTTTTCCCAAACCTGTTCTATGAAAATGTTGGACCTAGTTGGAAGAATATAATAACAATATGGCACTTATTGAGTTTAAGGCTGAAAGGGTTGATGTCTGTTTCTATGGCAACTATGGGAGGGTCATACACGACTGGTTACCTCGACAATCTTCTCGTGGTTTCCAGGGTCGTCGGCCTTTCCACTGTAGAGATAGCGTATCACCAGCTTGGAAATCAACCAAGAGATTGTTAGCAATAAACCATAGTCTCCCTCTACTAACTATGAATGAATAAACTAAACAAAAAGACAAACTCAGACTGGAGATCATAACCACTCGGATCACCCATCGCTATCTCACAAACAATCAACCACAAGTGAACCTGGTGGAGAAACTTGAAGAGCTCTGTATTGCCGGAAGTGATACAATGCCATGGTGTTATTAATTGGTATATATAGTAGCAGTGTAATGATATGGTTTGGTTTTGTGGTAAGATACGGTGATATGGTTTGATATAGTGGTAGGACATGGTGACATGATTTGGTATAGTGGGAAGAAATGGTGATATGGTTTGGTATAGTGGTAAGATATGGTGACATGGTTTGGTATAGTGGTAAGACATGGTGATATGATTTGGTATAGTGATAAGGTATGGTGATATATTTGGTATAGTGGTAAGACATGTGGTGACATGATTTGGGATAGTGGTAAGATATGGTGATATAATTTGGTATTGTGGTAAGACATGTGGTGACATGATTTGGTATAGTGGTAAGATATGGTGATATGGTTTGATATAGTGGTAAGATATGGTGATATGATTTGGTATAGTAGTACAGTATGATGATATGATTTGGTATAGTGGTAAGATATGGTGATATGATTTGGTATAGTGTTAAGGTATGGTGATATGATTTGGTATAGTAGTGAGGTATGGTGATACGGTTTGGTATAGTGCTGAGGTATAGTGTGAAGTGGAAGATGTCATAGGTAAAAGTTACGTACCTTAAAAGTCTCGTATTTTATGTCCTTAATTTCAATTGCGGGTAACTTTTCCTCAGCTTTATGAGATAACAAGCTCTGAAAGCAGAGAAACACAGAACCTATAAGGTACGTTGATTTGAACAACAATGTTGAGAATAATCATACAGTCTCAAGAACACAAAGATGAAAAAATCTGTTCAAGAAGTGAGATCATTTCAAGGTCTTAAAAGCAGCTCTCGACTTGCAAGTGACGTCCAAGTTGCCATGTTGGAGCCTTTAAACAAAAGAATTTTGATAATGGTTTCTTTTGTTTAGGACACCAACTTGGTCGCATTCAACGTGCTCTGGCGTCGCTAGGGCGTGTGTTAAAGTAAAGAGTGGCAACAATAAGTGGTGCGCATGCTCAGTAATTTTGAATTGAGCCAATCTCGTGCCAAAGCCTCGTTCCTTATGGCCAGCGCTCTGGGAATGAGTATCGACCAGAGCTCAATCTTAGCAGCAACACCTCACACACGTTTTATTTGCACATTGATTTTCATTTCTTTTGCGTTAGGAATTTGAATTTGTTAGCGATGTTGTGATGATGAGACCCGATAAAGGCAAGAAAACCGTCTTCGAATGCCAACACTCACGTTCATCTTTATTGTAAATGTAGATCCAGCCTCCTTCCGGATCCCAGGATCCTAAATTCGACTCAACCCAGAAGCCAAAGGAGGGAACAAGCTTCGCCTTTGTGCCCAGTATGTGGTGCACCATCAGAACTCCGGGAAGGGGGGATAAGCAGTTCCCGAAAAAAAAAATCGTGCAAGACAAAAACGCTTGAAAAAATTTCATGCAAACGTGGAACCAGGAAAAAAAATCAATCAATCTGAAGTGTGGTCATTTACATAATTTGTTGATATGACACTGACTAGCCTGATTTTATAATGCCATACTTAGCTTTTTTGTTCACAGCAATTGCATCTTTACATTGCTGCTGACAACTAAGAAAGTTAGAACCACAGTATTAACATTGGAAATCAGTTCTCAAGAATGGAAAATTTGCATTGATAAGCTACTATGTGGGAATAAAAACAAAATCGTGCAAACCCAGCAGTGGTAAAAAAATCTTTAGGCTCAAAGTCACCCCAAAAAATCGTGCACCAAAAAGCTGCCCACCCCCCTCCCCGGAGTTCTGATGGTGCACCACCTAACAGTTAGTGCAAGTTACGCATGCGCAGTTCTTGTAGTTATATTCTACTCACCTTGAACCGCTTTTATGCTGTAGCCAATATAATTTTGTGAGCATAGAACGGTTTGCTTTCAACCATGAAAGTTACGTCAGACATTTCCGGGTTGTTCACGTAGTCTGGCCCTGTAGAGTTGGGCGAACTATTAAATTAGCGAGTACCATTAAAAAGCGTCACAAAGCTACAATCCGTTCGTGATGCCAATTGTTTTAGCGGCTTGTTAACTTTGTGATCAAGTGTATATGAACACAATCAATTTTGGAATTTTATTCGTAGATTGCTTTGTGCTTTTATGTTATCAGGACAGAAACAAAGGCGGTCAAATAAATTTGAAACAAATGCTTTGCAATAATGAATAGAATTACACGGTATTTGGCAGAACTTTACACCAAAAAACGGCATTAGGCGGGGTTTGGCAACGTAACTAAGGAACGTTAGGCAATAAAAGTTAACGTATAAGTTTAGTTGGTGTTCAGCGACATAAGACAAAGTAAAGCGAAAAAAGATGGCATAGAGCATTAAGGTGGAATTTGTCCAAATATGGCAATATAAGGGGACACGAGAAAGCAAAAATTAATTCCCTTTTCCATAGCTTTTCTATTACTTTTTTTGTTTAGAGTTTCTGTTGATTTTGCAACACACAACGTAAGAGAATCCGCGTAGGCCTTTATTTTTTGCGGGAGTTTATTTTGCGAATTTTCCGGGGTTTTTGACACTTTGCAGCAAAAAAGTTTCAGCAAAAACAAAGCTTGAAAAACTAAACTCTTTTCTGACGTTTTAGATTCACTTTCTCATCTTGGTAATCATGAATTCGGACCCGTGCGTTCAAGTAAATTGTATAGTAACATGCTGTTATTCAAAAACACGGAACCTCTAACTTCAGAAAAAAATGAAAACTTGAAAATAGCCTAGTTCAAAAAACTCTTACCAATTTTGATAACTGGAGGTGCTGCGGGAGGATCTCCGATGTCTGACAGGGGTTCTCTACCAAAACATGTCGCAAGAACTAGCGCGATGTCTTTTGATAACATCAAGTCCTCGAAAAAGAATATCGTAACTTTTTAAAATACTTAAAGGTCACTTTGTTTAATGAAGAATAATTAGACAGAAATACGTTTTGCTCACCCTGTGAATCACGTCAGAATGGACATTCAACACACTACACTAAACGCCGATCACAAATCAAATTATACACATACCGTTCTCATATGCATATTTCGTCATTTATAATCTATCGTATACTGTTTTTTCTGTTCTATTTGTTCTGCTTTCTTCTGTACTTCTCTATTGTTTTCTACATCTTTATATTTTGTTCTAATCTTCTGCATTTTGCTTCATTCCATTCCATTCTGGTTTCATTTTCTCTGTTCTTCTCTTATAAATTTCGTATTCTATTTCCATCTATTCTCTCTTACTCATTTCCTCTGTATGATCTACTGTTTCATTATACGATCTACTGTTCCAATGTATTCTAATTTCTATTTCTTTAATATCAATTCCGTTGGCTTCTACCTCGTTCTTTTCCATGCTAGTTGTTCCAATTCAATTCACTTCCGTTCCGTTCCATTCATTCAATTAGATTCCACTCCACCCAATTCTGTTCCGCCCAACTACATCTTACTCTGTCGTTCTGTGTTTAACGGATTACATTACATTGTGTTGTATTTCATTGTGTTGTATTGTACTTATGTTTTTTGTTTCTGTTTGAACAAACCGCTAAAATACCTCGCACTCTTTCAGAATGTTGAACAGAATTACAAGGCCATCATCACAGAAGTCGCTCGTGTACTCCATAGCCGGGATAGATTGGAATTCACGGAACAAACACCGGAGAAAAGATTTCTGGTTCCTCTCGTATGCGAGATACAGCGCGCTGGTCCAGCAGTGGAGACTCCACGGAACACCTATGACGTACGAAGCAAACAGGAGAAGTATGGGTTCGAGTTATGAACATAGCATTACGTCATCGGGGAATTTAGAGCTGAAAGGGTTAACCCTTTCCCCCTAAGGCATTTGTCAACATCTAAATTCTCCTTACAGTAACAATAGAAAATAAGCTGGTTAGTGTTGAGAATATGAAATTTGATCATCCACCAAAAAGTCTGAAAGATGAGTTCTCAAATTCTCCCAAACTACTCATAGAAATATTATGGACATAAGTCATGAGAACTTACAAGCTAATCATTGGGCACTCTTAGGGGTAAAGTTAAGTATGCTGTTAGACTAGTTCTCACTTGTAAAATAAGCACAGGCATAAGGACAGGAAAATCCAAGTGTAAACATGCATGAAATAAGCACAAGAAAAAGAAATATCTTCCTTTCTCTTGTGCTAAGACTATTTCGTTTGCTTCACCAGTGTGAATACTCGTTAAACAAGCATAAGCATAATCATGTCGTCACCATTTCACTTTGCGCATGCGTGTTTTTCATTTTCTTATGCTTATTTCACCAATCACGTTCCAAGAGCCCGCGTTCCTTATGGCCAGCGCCAATAAGGAACGCGGGCTCTGGGAACGAGATTGTTTTTTCACGTGTGTGAACATCGGTTCCTTATGCTTGCGGCTGTGCTTGTGCTTTTTTAGAAGTGTGAACCATGTTTAAGCAGCAATCCGTAACAGCCAAAAAAAAAACAGATTACTAGTTTATATAAACTCTCTCACCCAAACTTCTCAATTCCATGGTGATATCGAGGTAGCCGTGTTCACAACTGTGGTACATTGCCTCCTGCAGACAAGATTTGTTAGCTTAATTGTTGCAATCAGAAAAGTAACAGAAAAGAGCACCGAAGTAGAAAAAGCACTAAAACACATCGGGAAAATTGGAATAAAAGGAAGCTAAAGTAAGCTATTCTACATGGCAGATTTGAACCCACAGCACTCCCAGATTTTCATTTTCCTGTTGGTGGTGGTTTGTTTAGAGTGTTTAAAAACGTCTAAGAATTATTTTACCTGCAGAGCTTTACTCCGGGATTTGCTCAATTTCCTCCCATTTTCTTTGCCACCCATCGCACCTTGACAAGACAAATATAGATTCTTAGGTAACACTATAGTCAGTAATCATTAGGTGAGCAAAATCGAAAATGGCAACAAATTTCCCAATTGGATCCAAGCGAGGTCTAAAAGCTCTTGATATATCTTTATACAGTAATAGCCCGCAAATAAGAACCTGGGTTTTAAGAACCTGTTAGGCTAAAATTTCCATTTTAAGCTCCCTTCACAAAAGAACCTATTTAGGCTAAAGTTTTAAGTTAAGTTCTTATCAGTGGAGTTGCTGTAAAAGTTTATAGGTAGAAACTGCTGGAATAAGATGATCATCTATTTAAAAGTAACTTGACATAACTTTTTTTTCTTTCAAGCTTAAGTACCATGTTGTGTGTCTATTGTGTTTGCCATTCAAATAATTCCCCAAGTATTCGCAAGTACTGTACTCTACTACAGTACTACTAGCACTGCTCTATGGTACAAATAAATGATTCACATTGTATAATGAGATGATGTTTATAATATATGTAATATATTCAGATGAAATTCATATGAAAACTAAAGAACCTATTTTAAGAACCTTGGTAACCTAAATTTGCTTTAAGTACCATTTATATAAGAACCTATTTAGGCTAAATTGAAAAATTCAGGTTCTGATACGCGGGCTATTACTGTATCACCGATGTAGCGTGATACGTAGGAGACTTGTCTCCAGGTCCCTCCCCGGTGGCAATAATCGTACCAGGGTAAAGGTATAAATGGTGGTGGTTTCGTGTGCAATCGACTATTCTAAAAAAGATGACGGCTGTGCACTTAACCACAATAAATTGGGAGCCTTATAACGCTAAAATATGCTCAGGGAAGGTAATAACTGGAAAAACTCTTCCTTGTACTAACAACACTGTGCATGTCCAATATGAGACTTAGAGGTTCTCGCCATGCGTTTTTATGGGCGAATTCCAGACGTTTATGCGCTTGGAGCTATGGATGAATGTACAGTTGGTCATCTTTTGTGTGATCGTAGATTATAATTAGTCTTCTTACTGCTTCGTTAACCGAGTTAAACTTTTAAAAGAATGTGTTTGTAGGTTAGTAGGGCTAATTTAAATGTACAAAAAATGTTAAAATCGGCGGAGGGGTTGGCGCAGTGGTAAGATCTCTGCCCCCCAATCCTGATGTCCCCTGTTCGATCCCCGGCCTGGTCGCGGGTTGAATATTTGGGCGATCTTCTTTCCCGCTAAAGTTCACTCAGCTTTCCATCCTTCCGGGTTCGGTAAAATGAGTACCAGCACACATGGACCATTTTGAAGCGGCTGCCAATTGCGCCTATATATGCTTCCGGCCCGCTGGGGTAAACTGATCATTGTAAAGTGCCTTTGAGCATTCACATGGAAAGGGCGCTGTATCATTGCACCACTTTACTTTACTTTTTCGCTTTTTAAAAGAATTGTAATTTAGAACGGTTTGCAGATTCTAAGAATACAAGACAACACGTTCCAAACGGGCAAACCTAGCTGTTTTATATGAACTTTCCACACCCTAGGATAGCCACAAACCTTCTTCCAATATCTCTTGCAGTGACATCATATCGGTTTCCTTCTTGGCGGGAGGTTCCGAGAGCAGTTTGCGGAGAATATGACGATGGCCGTGAGCTGCGGCGGCAGCAAACGTGTTTCCAAACCCGCCCTGGCCAGAAGAGATGGCTGTGCTTGCTATGGTGACGTAGGGATCAGCTCCCCGGCGAAGCAGCAGTGAAACAAGCTCATAATGGCCTATAAAACGGGAACAGAATAGGCTTACTCCGGGTCCTTAAGTAGTGGAGATTTAGAGCGAATTATTGCTGGTTAAGGCAATGCAAGGCGATTTAAGGCAATTTGAGGCAATTTAAGGAAAAATGGGGTGAAAAAGAGGGACTTAAGTAGGCGACTTAAGCTGATTTAAGGAAAAATGGATAGAGAATGACTGGGAATGCTTTATGTAAATTATGTTCGAAACGCATTTTGAAAAGTATGATTCTGTACTTCAAGCACAACGGTTGTAGTTTTGGTAAAATGAAAAGAAGAAAAGTCTTCAATGTTTACAATTCGGCGTGAGCGCTGGCACGAGACCTTAGGGTAGCCATTAAAAATCCCACTAACTAGTGTTGCGCCCAACTTACTAACTTGCCAAAGCACTGCGCACGTGTATCAACATCGGAGCTCTGCCACACGATGACTCTGCTACCAACTTGTTAAAAAATTCACGTTCCGATTTCATAAAATCTTACTTGCTTTCTTCTCCTGAAATCTCATAAGACCGAACGAGCAACTCGTCGCATGCTAAGCACCAACCCTTTCTTCAGTCCCAGTATCACCAAAAATTTCTCCAAACTAGAACCCATACTTGTCAGTGGGATCAGGTTTAGGAGAATTTAATTTTCATCATAGATGATTTTGGATGTTTGACCAATTATCACTTTCTCATTACCAAATTTCCTATGTATTTTTTTTGGTCATTATCTCATTTTATTGCATGTATGCATGGTTGCTTCATGAATTTGTTTTATTTTTTTTATCGTTAATTTGCTTCTAGTTCAATCGTTTTGTCTTGTTTTTTTTGTTTTAAAAGCACCCTGTAAATCGGAAAGTAAATATTTCTTCTCTTCAGTACCTGTTTATGTGTGATCTAAAAAATTTCCTATATTTATCAATACTATGTAGAGAGAAGTAAGACGTTGGTAAATGACCGGGACTGAAAAGATTAACAGGGTTCCCGGCTGTACTTTATAGTTTAACAACTTGCTTAAATCCTTTTTTACACAAACCTTTTAAAAAGGCGCGGTTAAGTCAGCGACGTTTTTTTTACCTGAAGAGGCAGCAAGTTGTAATGGCGTCTCGACAGCGTTCTCCTTCCCATGGATCACTGCGGGCCCATCTGGGTTAGCGCCGGCGTCAAGTAAGATCTACAACCATTCAACTTTCGTAAACGCAGAAGAAAACAAACACCGACATAGTAATCAATTTACTAATTGACTTATTGACTGTCGAGTTTTATTTTGTTGTCATTCATTGATTAATTCATTATATGACTAAACAAGTGCCTGGCTAATAGATTTAGTGAGCTTGTTAATTTGCTTGTGGTTAACCGCACGTTTGTTTGATCGAGCTTGCTTCATTGATTGCTGTAGCATTGATTGGCCAGTCGATGGGCTGGTAGCTAGCTTGATTTATTAAATACTGGCGTAATTATTTGAATTCCTAGTTCATAGACCATTAATTTTCTCGATTGCTTAGTTAACTACACAATTTTTTGATTGGCTAGTTTAAAAAAAGAAGCTTATTAAGTTGCTTGACTCCGCTCTTGTCTTTTCTTGATTGGCTAGCTCATTGACAGGTAGCTTGCTTAATTGCCTCAATAACTGTTTATTGATTAAGTAGGCTGGTTAACAGACTGTGAGTGTCGCCTGCTTTATGGCTTTACTAACCGTCAGGGCTGGGTTATTCGAAGGCTGGTTAACCCTGGGTAAAGCCTATTATTACATTTTCAATCTCGAATATTGCGATTCGCGCGTTCTGATTGGTTCATTCAATCTCGGTTATCAGCTCATA
>JAOBAT010099713.1:0-16111 GCA_026413305.1 Hydrozoanthus tunicans
GGACCTCGAGTCCTATTGCCTGTTCTCCCGTGACTCCTTGAGTCAAAAATGTCATAAGAAAGTAAGAAAGAAAGAAATCATTTTGCTTATCTGTAGTTGCATTATTTTTAATTCCGGTATAAGCACTCTATCCACCACCAGGGGAACAGGGAAAAAGGGGTTGCATAAATTTTTAACATACTGCCTTTTAGTATTTATACTAAGCTAAGAAAACACACTGTTTTTACCTTTGATTCAAAAGTCTACCTTTTCTTGTGTCCATTTTACCAGAAAACTGGCATGATAAGATTCAAAATGTCTGTAAAAAGGGAAAACATTATTGAATATTCGAACGCAGCAACATTTTTGAAGCAGCTAATTTGCAGTAGCTAGAGCTTTATAATATAGAACTGAAGTTTGAAAAAAACCAGAGAATCTTAAAGAGCGCCGAGATGAATAAACAATACAAACTTGGAACAAGCTCTACCGCTGACTGTTAGTTTTCTTCACTGTAAAGCTACAATAAAGAAACACGTTTCTTGAAAACAAAATTCCCGTTTATTTTGCCTCAGAGCCTTCACTCATAGTTTTTATTGTTAATCATTGAAGTTTTTTATTAAAGCATTTGCAGTGTTAATGAAATTCGCGTCACATTCTTTGTATTTGCATAAACCTTCCATGTCTATAGATGGAACATCAATTTTTTCGTTTCGAAACAGATTTTTAGTATATACTAGGTTTGCAATTTCTTCTCGTTTGTCGCATAAAATAATTACAGTTGGTGTTTTTTCCTTTATGCTTTATACGGTTGTTCAATGCTCGTATCAAAAATGTTGTATTAGAATCAGATAGAATTGCTAATTTTTTGCATGTTCGCTTGCTAATGATTTGTTTGATTCGCAATTACTGCTTGTAGTTTTCTTTAATTTTATTCTATTTTGAGTTGAGAAACACTTTAGACATTCGGTTAATTTCTTCTTTTGTGCCGGAGTTGATCAACACCTCACACCATCATCAATTTATTTTGTTCTTGATGCTTTGGAAAGTATGATGTTAAGTGAAATTACAGCAGTTGTACTAAGCATTCTTCTTGGCCTTCATAAATGATATTCATAATAGAAATTTCTTTGAAACTTTGAAACTTTTCAAATATTCATTTGAAACGAAACAAAAGCTTGTGTTGTGAGTTTGGGTTCAAAGCCATAAAAAATTACGATAACAGCTTTTGTTGGTGGTGTAGGCACCCTGTAGTTTTCTGGGACAACAAGCGCCGAATTCTTAACGCGTCTAATTGATGCTTGATTCCGGTTGGTCAGCGTCTTCAGAAAATTAAAATATTTGAATGACAATCTCCAACAAGAGAAAACACCTGTCTTCGTATTTCTTCTCATGAAATATGTACACATACCCGCGACCTTTTCACTTCATCTCGAGATTGCAGGCTGTGTGAGATTCGTGCTGGGTGACTTTACAACTTCCAATATTTTCTGAACAAAAATATGATTACTCCACAAGCAATCCTAGCTTTACTGTTTCTCCTACAGTTAGAGCAATCTGCTGCAGTTGCGGATAATTCTTCAAGGTAAAAACATTAGCAGCTAGTTTCCTTAACCCTTGTCCGAAGTTTCCCTCAGGTCACGACTTGTGCCGGAGCTGAAGTCGTTTGTTTTGGTTATAAACTGCAAAGCACATTTGTTATTGTCTTTCCCGATCTAGAAAGATATTTTTTGCTTGTTTTTACTTTTCTTTTGAATGATTAAGATAGTTTTATCTCTTAGTTGCACAAAGATGATAACATTAATTTACGACAAATCCTTTGACTGTGTCGGGTGATCTAGAACAGTTCCACGCCCGTTACCGTGAGCAGTTCAAATGCGCCCTAATTAATTCTTTCATTTGCTTACTTCATCTTGTAACAATGTTACCAACATCAAGTATTTGTGTGTGAACTAAAGTTCTCCCCGTTTGTTCAGATTCAAATGTGTGTCAGTTCAAGTCTGTTATGATATTAACCGAGTATATTTACACACCGTTCACAACTAAGCTCTCTAACAGACGTTAATTGTAATCTTTTTAGTTTACTTTCTTTGCTCAAAACTTAAATCGAATCTTGTAGAACGATTTCACATAACTAGCATAAGGCTATCTACAAGCACTTCAGTGATTTTTAGCTGTATAAACATGCATGACAATCTCGCTTGAAATTTAAAGATCGGGAAGAATTGCCGAGAAGATGATTTTTGTTAGTGCTCTTTATGTAAGCAAGAAAGTTAAAAAAAATAAGCAAACTTTAAAACTATTTTAGTATTTCGTTTTGTTTGTATCAAAACTTCTTTAACTCTTTTTTGTCTTGAAGCAAAATTATCAATGTTATCAGAAAGAATATCAATAGTCGGTTAGTTAGCCATCTTTTTTGGAGATTTGGGTGTCGCCTGAGGGTTTACAACTCCCAACACAGCACGAGAGCAAACTTGTACACAAAACCGCAAACAACATTGAAAGAACTTGATTTGGTTAAATACTTCCTTCTGAGTGAGTTCTGGCTTAACAGATTTGCTGCTGTGGTGGACATTTTTTTTGCGCTGAGATTCGATGAAATAAAAAGAGATTCGTTTAAATACCGTTTCGAGCTTGCGTTTTAAATGCAAACATCTGCCAACTAAAAACAAAACTGAATAAACAAAAGCGGATTAGATACTTCAAACAGCTGATTTAACTTTGTTGTCCCTCGACTTAATCCGCTTTAAGGAGTTTTTTTCCTTGCTTTTACTCGTAACAGTACAAAGTATTGCGCCAACCGCATAATTTATTGATGCGATATCAAAAGTGTTTGGAGGCTCAAACAAGTACAGACCAACTACCACAAACCACTTATTTCTCCAAAATATTTTGCTCATTCTTTTTGCTGAAAGTTGTATTCCGCAAATTCAATATAAATGTTTCTTTTTTGAGATCTACAAATAACCAGTGTTATCTGTAAACTAAGATGGTTTCTTTGATTCTATTTTGCGGTAAAGTTGATTATTTCTACGTTTTACGATTGTGGCCATACAAAAATGGCGGCTCGGCTCGAATTTTGACAAAAACATTCTCCAAAATACACCATGGTTTTGCTAAAACAAATGTATTGTTAAGATTTCAAGACTATTTTCCCGAAACAAAATTAGTTTTTTAATTAGGTAGCCTGTGAAACAGCTGTAGAAAGCTGTTGTGTTTTAGAAGGCACTCCTAGCAAGTTTAGTTTTGCTTTTACTGCTTGCAAATCACACACTCGTAGTATAAAGTCTGCGCTTTGCAAGTTGCAGCATTTAATATAAACTTGGTTGAGCACGTTGCATGGATTTACTTTAGCCTTAGATTTCTTTTAAACCAAAATCGCCTGAATAAATGGCTTCAAAAGAAGACCAAACTAGGGTTACTCCCATATAAAGAGTATTATGTGCAAAAAACTTGTTTTGGTTTTTCTTTGGTCAACAAAGAGTCGATTGAAACATTAATTTCACTTGTCCTAAGAGTCTTATGTAATCATGCAAAATGAAATGAAAACAAACGATTTTGAACACGATTTATGACATATGCATGCAATCAAAACAACGAGTTTAGAATATTTTTGTAAACAGTTTATATTTCAACTGTGAATAATTTTTAAAACTGTTCGGCAAACTGGTTTAAATATACCAATCGTTGGCGTTTAAAATTTGCACAAGCGATGTTTGTTGAAAGCGCACAGGAGTCGGAATGTCTCGTGGTAAATTAGTTCATATTTCATGTTTATTTTAAAAAAATTTTGGTTTTAAGAATTTCGAAACAATCGATGCATGTTTTTATTCATCTAAGATTTGAGTGAAAAAAAAGTTGGGCGAATAATAAAGAAAAGGTAAACGTAGTTTATGAAAGTAGATCTATATATTATCTTACTGTTTGCTGTTTTTCTTCTTTAACAACTTTAATAGGTTTCACAATTATCGAGGCATGATAATTTGTATTATCGATTACATAATCGATATGCTGAATATATGCTAAATTGTTTTCTGGGTACGGTATAAAAACTTCTCATAAAAAGTTAAAAAGCATGCAAATCACTAAAACCAGATGTAAGGAATTGGGAGAAATAGCATACCGTTCTTTATATAAACCGCATTATTTCTTAGTAGGTAGAATTTTTACAGTTAATCTCTCGAGTTTCCGTCTAACAACGCTTTTGCAATTAAATCAACCAAAAAATTATACATATTTACGCTGGACCGCCGTTTTTTGTTTCACGAAACGTGAGATTTAGGCCAATTGTTTTCTTTTCTCTTGGTTTTAACAGCGGTAAGAAATGTCAAACTTTGAAAGAAATTCTGTTCATTTCGTAAAAGAGGCTCTGTTGGATCGCCAATTAAGATTTTGTTTATGGCAAAGCAGCGAGAGAGATTGCACGCACATGAACTGGCGTGAAAGGGCATGAATTGTTTCGCTCTTTCTTCAAAACGACTTTAGATACTGTACAAGAAGTTTCAAAATGAAGAACTTTCGGATCTTAGATCTAGACTATATAACTTCGCAAGAAATAGAGCTGAGCTCCTCATAAAACTTTGCTTAATGTTGTGTTTTGCACAAGTGCTCAAAACTGTCGTGTCAAGTTTGCTATGACAATATTAGATTAACTTTAAATGCTTTGTAATCACAGTAAGCTTGTAAAACGGGTAACAATAAAACACGCTAAGACAAAGACACTGGACTTCATGGTAAGAAAAAATGCCCTCAACTAATATCAAGCTAAGCTTTATTTGAAAATGAAGTAATCTGGCTTTGAAATAGCCGAAATGGTTGGGAAGTTATTTGCCTCAAATATAATTGGGTTTTATCTCATGTTCAAGCTTTTCATAGACTTAAGTGAATATTTACTAGTCTCTTAGACCACTTTAGTAAAAGATTGCTTATTTTCTAATTCAAAAATGTTCGAGGAAGCTTTCGAGGTTTTTGCCAAAGAGTCAGATTGCATATCAGATCGCACTCTTTCCTGTTTCAAAGTATTACAGAAACAACGCATGCGCAAGTCACATGATCATACTAAGTGCATACGATTGGTTCTTTTAGCAGCCGCCATGTTTGACCTTTGACCACAGCACCTAACCGACCAACCCCTTTATTATTATCAAGTATTTGCTTTATTTTGATCCCCCGGAGGTAGCAATAAAAACGTTCACCTAAACGGACAAACCGATATCACTAGCCATACATACATAAAATGAAAAAAAAAGTATATTATATTTTCTCCTGCGGTTGTTTGCTATTACGCTATGATTCTTTTTGATAACTTGAACAGAAACCGCTTTGTTAGTCAGTGTTAATTCAACCAAAGTCAAATTGAATACTTAACTGACAGTACGAAGTTTTATTTAAAGTTTTGATAATCATTTCAATGCTTTACAGCAAAGTTTGAGCTAGAGTTTTGCGAGAACAAAGAAATAACCTTATGCTATGTCTCATTTTCTACCTCTGTTCTTATTAATAAAAAAAATCGTAATCGTAAAAATGATAATAATAATGATAACAACAATAATAATAATGATGATGATGACGATGATGATGCTCTGGTATTTGATCATCGTGTTTACGTGTTAAACGGTTAGAAATGGACGGTGTACCTCAACAGCAATGATAATGTTAACAATGATCTTGGTTAAAATAATGAGATAACAAATATATATTAAAACAGTTAATGACGCTGCTGCTGGCAAAATTGTAATGGTAACAACAACGATGGTGATGATGATGGTGATAATGATCAAATTGATGATTATGGTAATGGTGATGATAAGGATGATCAAAATGATGATGATGAATAACACAACTATTTTAACAACCAGTGCAAAAGAATAGATAAGTAAGATTACCATGTTCAGAGTACATCCAAGTGACAGAGTGCATGAAAATTGTACCTCAACTCAATTACCTTAAACATCTTTTTTCCCACCAGCATCATACTAAATACCGATCCAGCAACCACAGCTGCTAAGATAACCGTGCCTCCTACACAACCACCAAAGACGTCTGCGGGACATAGTACCCCGTACAACTTCACGTACCTGATGGAGATATTGCTCAAAAATTATGACAAGAGACTCCGACCAAACTTTGGAGGTACGTCATGTTTTAGTTGTTTTTTTTTTCTTTCAAGTTAATCAATTTCTTTATCCTTCCTTCTTATATAATTAGTGCTGTCTTTGACCATCACCGCCACAGGCTACCCAGTATACGTATGTCCAATTACGTATGCGAGTGTTTCTCCTAAATATTTCCAAACACAAATTATTAAAGTGGTTCACAGTGGCTTGGTGAAAGAGGCCAATACTTCAAAATTGGCCCAAATTGAATCAATAGAAGTGGCTTTAGGTTTCACCTGGGACAACACAGAAATGTCATGTATCACGAGACCAGGTTTTGTTATGAATTGGGTAAAAGGGCTCTTTCAGTTTCTAAGCATTAACAACCTTGCACAAAGACCCCCAAACTAAACAGCTAAGTTAAGAGCCTCTACAATGAAAACAATTGTATGAAAATTGACAACGCGATTTTCTGTCGCTCTTTAATGCATGCCATCGTAACCAAATTTACCTACACGCTTGTCAGTGCCAGTATTAATAATACGTTCATGTCCTTAAAGGTCCCCCGGTGGACGTTACTGCCACAATCTACATCGAGTTCGTAGGAGATATTGATGAGATCAACATGGTAAGTTTACCTGCACTCTGAACAAATTTTGAAGTAAGAACATAAATTATTATTGGTAAGAAGAGAAAAACCTAAACTCGTTCGAACCACAGTTAGTCTCTCGAGTTCATAGCAAGGTTTCTGTTTTCCAGTTGAGTTTTGTACACGATCCAGGAACTTGCGCGTTGATTTAGGCATTTCTGTAGTAAATCAACGCTTGTTATTTTACAGCTTCATATAATGTACCTCTTTTGCACTTACATGCGGTATTTGTTTGGAATTTCACTAATTAAATTGTAGCTTAGTTTTTGCTTTCTTTTATTACTAGCGTTCATAGAAGCACGTGCTCTGATCAAGACTGCAATGGAAATAGGAATTGTATAGTTGGAAAACCAGCTACTCTACCCCTATAGAAACTGCAGCCAGGAATAGAATTAATAGCGAAACCGGATTGCTAAACCCAAAAAACGTTTATTGTTAAATATAGAAATTCAAAAGCTTGTCGCTATAAACACAGAATGCTGAAGAGCGTTGCAAGCTACCTTCGCCACTTTTTCAAATAGAATCCTTAGACATTGGATAGGAAAATATGTTTACTCTCTGAGCATCAAGAAGACGAAGAAAGGTGTTGGATGAATGCATCCTTACTTAGTTAAAAAAAACCTTCTCTATTCTTTTGAATGAAGTGATAAAGGGCCGAGGCCAATCAATTGTCCAAGAACTTGATATTCATTAACATTTATACAAAAAATTGTTCTACGGAGCTGAGAGTACATGTGATCACGAAACTTTGAGGATAATTGTTCAACTAAGGGCCGTTTGGTAGAAACATGAAATAGCTTTGAAGAGTTTGTTTACTATATTATGATTCAACGATGTTTTGGCGGATTGACAACATTCCTTTGATAGATACCCGTCGATAAGAAAAGACCGAGCTGGTTAAAAAGCTTCTGTTCCGTTTCCTTTCCTCATAGGAATTCACTACAATCTTCTACTTCCGCCAATACTGGCATGATCCTCGTCTTGCATACGAAAATACGGGTCACAAAAAGAGGTTGGCGTTTAATCCTGAAATGCTGAAGTTTATCTGGGTCCCGGATACACATTTCCCAGGACTGAAAGAGGGATACAGACATGAAATTACAAGTAGCAATGAAGTGGTGAGGATCATGCCAAACGGAACTGTCCTTTATAGCATGAGGTTAGTCAGTGTGGCCACAATCATCCAGAATGTTAATGCTTTTTAGCTGTCATTACTTAAAACTCATTCGTAACTAACGTGAGCAGAACAGGTGTGATTGTATCAGCAAACTTCTGTTCTTTTAGACTTAATCTCAGTAAATACAACGTAGTATAATTGTCAAAGGCAATTTTTACAACCCGATCACTGAAAATTGCTGTTCCCTACCGTTAGTATTGCTAATTAGTATATACCAAAAGTGAATAGTAATTTTCGCGCATTTTGATTGGTTCCTGAAACAGTAGATACCCAGGGCTAGTAATTGTTTTGAGAAAGCTTTCAGCCTAGCGACTCGTTTCGCGACAGTCTCCGCAAGGAATAAAAATTCACGAAATATACGATTCAATCACTCAATTAAACGTAACGCAATTTGGGGTGTCTGTATTGACAGATATGGTGAAAGATGTTTTACCCCGAAAATTTAAAAGGAAGTACAACAGCAATAGTAAGCGCAAGTTTATTTTTACTTTTCGAATTCGTGCGTGAAAAGTTTGGTTTAGACTTGACATTCACTGCTAGTCAACTCCACTTTCTGGGAGATGATTGTTTACTTTTCATCAACTTTACAAATGATGATGTATTTTACCTTAATCCCTACTTTTTCACCAAAAATACTTCGAAACCTTTGAGTGATGTATTAGTATGATTTTCTACTTAGGTTGAAAGCCATATCGCAGTGTCCGATGGATCTCAGAAACTTTCCAATGGACGTCCAGACATGTAATTTAAAGGTGGAGGCTTGTAAGTATAACCAAAACTCAGCTACTAGTCACATTTTTGGACTTTCTGCAAGCGGTAGTGATCAACGGTCTTTAGACTCACGATTTCAGAAAGGTGTCCAGTTTTAACCTTGAAAGACCAGTATATGTTTTAGGCCGAGAACCGCAGTACATATTGAACAGATTATAACAAATCTAGAAAATTTCTTCAAAAGGTGGCGAATATCTAAAAGCTGTTTCCTTCCTATAAGATTATTAGTGAAATGCTTTATTGAGAAGATGCTTCCTTTTTGCAAACGAAAGAGGTGTGGCTCATGACTGAAAACGATTACGTTACATCTCAGAAGTTTTTAGATTTTCTCTTTGTTCTTTCCGATAACAGACAGTTATGACAACAAAGAGATGACTCTAAAATGGCATAACGTCCGCAAATCTGCTCCTGTGGAGATTGCCAAAGATATTCAAATCCCCAGCTACGAAATAACATCAGTCAAGTGGTCCAACAAAACGGAGGTTTTCACCACAGGTGCGTTTTTTTACAGAAGTAGTTATTTCTCGTAACTAAGGTTAAAGAATATAAAGTCTAAAACCATAATCCAAGTTAGAAACGTTGTAAATAAAGGAACAGGTAAAAAAAACAGGTGCTTTTAAAATAGGGGAACCTTTCATTCCAATTGTCTTTTGATATATGTTTAAAAAATCAATTTGGGAATCAAAAGTTGTTCTTTCTTAAACAATTCTGTAAAAACGAGTAAAGAAAGCACTAGTTATGGAGGCCGCCATGTTGTACTGACGTCTGATGTCACAACATCAAACTGTCAAAAGACTCAGCTCTATTGCCTTATTTATTTTTGCTTGTATTTTTCTTAAACTTTCCAGTAGAACAAAAAATGTTTTTTTTAAACAACTTAACAAAAAGCGTACACTTCTTTGATAACAAACTGTAAATTGACGTTTTGATATCACGGATTAGATCGCGAGTGCAAGACAGCGGCTCCCTAAGGAGCGCTAATAGTGTTCACCTTTTGCACGTTTTGTAAACTATCTTAAACGATACGGGGCGGAGACGCTCTAAAAATGATTTTGAAGTGTAAGTTCCCTTTAAGAAATAGCTTTTAATGTTTCAGCCACACATTAGGTTATTGGTTATTCAGCCGATTTTGTAATTTGATTGTTACAAGGCTCTCAATTTGTACGTGGACGAAGACAACTTGTATAATTAGTAAGGCTACGATTTTTTTCATTTCTAGGCGACTATGACCTGCTCTTAATAGAGTTCTCTCTTCAAAGGAGGCTTGGCTTTCACTTAATTCAGGTGAGCGTCTGCTGCATTTCTTTTACTAAAAATGACTAACTTTTTAAAGAATATGTTGTTAGATTTTATGAGTATAGCTAACAATAACACTGGCTCATTGATTTTTTAAACTGCAATTTTGAAGTTCATATATGAAAAAATGATGCCACAGTAACCGTGTGATCCTGCTTCAAGAAACATTTGTCTTGCATAGTGGTTGCCATTTTGCAGAAAAACCTTCCCTTTTTAAAAAACAACCAATTTTCAAGGATCATTATTGTATAATGATTGCTTAACTACAGAGCACCATCCATTTGTTCTACTTAAAGACCCTTCAATCGTATTAAAGAACGTTAATACTATTAAAAAACGTTAATACTATTAAAAAACGTTAATGATAAAGATAATTTGGTGTTGAAAACACTTTTTCTTATTGCTTGTTTTTGCTTAGGATTTTAATTGTTATCTCCTTCCGATGAAAGTGGCTCTTTTTGCGAAATGAACTTAGGAGCTCCTAGCAACTCCTAGGAACAAACAACTACAGCAACTTATAGAAGTATCTTAGCAGAAGTTCCTGACATAATCTAGTTAGGTACTAGGAGTGACGTTGTGAATTTTCACGGTAAAGTTTATCCTGGATACCCCTGGGAACTGCCAGATAACAGACTTTACATGCATACAATGGCATACACCCAGGAACATCTAGAAGTTTCCAGGAAATGCTCCTAGATACTAGGTACAAAATTGTGAAAGGGTTTTGATTAGGGAATTTTGAAAAAAGCTAGGAGCATATGGGAAATACTCTTGGTTAATCCCAAAAACTTGGAGCATATGGAGAATACTCGTTGTTAATCCAAAAAGGTAGAGGTGTATTGGAAACACTCCTGGCTGCTTTAAATATCTATAGGATCATCTAAGAAAATAATCCTTATTGTCCATAAATGTTGCAGGGTACTCTTTAAATTAACTAACGAACAAATGATGCAAAAACACGATCTTCTTCAAACTACTTAGTAACACAATTTGAAATGAAAACGCCTGGCTGTCACAAGTATCTAAATGTATATAGCAAGTCTGTGTATGTAATCTGCGGATAGGAACGAAAGGGTAGACAAGAAAACGTTAATTTAAGCTTTTGTTTTTATGCCCTCAGATTTACCTTCCTTCTTATCTCATCGTCGTGCTGTCCTGGGTGAGTTTCTGGGTGGACCGCGAGCAAACCGCTGCCCGTATTGCCATGGGAATCACTACTGTCCTCACCATGGCAACACTGATTGGTAGTGCCAGGGTCTCCCTGCCAAAGGTACTACACACAATTTTAACGTCCCCTATGTCCTCTGTCTTGTTTCTTTAGTATTGTGATAGGAAATGTTCCAATAAACTGTTTTGAGCTACTGTCATTGCCTTATTGCAATAATTCCCTTGTCTTTGTTAATATCACTATATGGTACTAGCATCCATATTGTTTTCTAATAGAATCTTTACCACTATCATTTTCATTATTTCAAGACCTTTTTCCCTATAGGTTGTACTAATATAAGAAATGCATCATAAAAAGTTTAGACAGATTCCTTAAGACCCCTTAGTATAATTGGGAATGGTTCATTGCAACAATCGAATACACAAAAACCTTTCTGCTGCTACTTAAATATATGCGTCTACAGATCACTGCTAAGCCTTAAGATTAAGTAGTAGACGGTTTAATATAAGACAATAAGAAAGGTTCTGACGTCACACGAAATAAATAAACTCATTTATGGAAACCCGTTCCCATTCCTCCAGGTGTCGTATGTGAAGTCTTTAGAGCTGTACCTCATCATGTGCTTTCTCTTTGTCTTCGCCGCCATCTTGGAGTATTCGTTCGTCTCTTACCTCGTTTTTAAGCAACGGGAGAAGGAAAAGGAACTGCTGGCCGAAATGCAGGCTCCGGTAAGCCTTTGATTGACTTTTGAAGTTCTATTAAATTAGCATGCTATTTTTGGTTAATATAACACAAAAGATTATAATGTCTTTAAGTCGAAAAGTTCGGATTTAATTTTTTTCTCAAAACATTATTGTATTGTAATCACTCTGCAGTGAACCGCATACAAATTATTTATAAACTTATAAAGACATTGAGACAAACAGTCTTTCCAGGGAGGGGCATCTCGTTTAATCATCAGCGTTATCAACCCTTCTTTTACAGTTTTATGAGCAAATTAAAATTTGGTGAAAAGTTGAGATACCTTCGATGGTAACTCGTAGAACTAACTCTGCTTAAATATCCTAGTCCTAGTTATAATTGCAAATATTGTTAACAAACGTACATTCTGCACGAACTTCACTTAACAATAACCGATAACTGCCTTGTTTACACTCAATTGCCCTACATTCCGTTGATAAATATATTTAGCCTTTCATATATTTTTCCCAATTTTAGCGAGTATCATAACCTAATACAAAAAACATGAATAGCTTTTGAAATCGATTAAACTAATGGAGCTTGGTCAGCAAGTCAAAAATTTGTTGAATGTTTTCTGCAAAGCAATTCCGATAGAGTTGAGAATTCTTCAATTCTGTCTATTATGCAAATACAACGAGTTACAAGACTACTCTCGTTTTAACGTTACGAGCTAAGCCCACTGTAAATCTGCACAGCGTTCATTTAATGTATTCTATGTTAACACAGGAGGTTGCAGAAACACAGGGGGAGACAAACGGTGACAAGCCTGGGCAAGACTCTTCCCGCCCTGCGTCTGGCACACGTGTTTCCGGCCAGGAGGCAGTCTGGATTGCCAACCGTCAACAGGTCGAGGCCGTGATAATCAAGAACTTGTCCAGCGGTAAAGGCAAGAAAGATGACAAGAAGAAGACTACCGAGAGTGCAGCAAAAGCCAACATGAGGCTGCTCGACCGGGTGGAGTTTTTCTCTAGGCTCATTTATCCTATCGTGTTTATTACCTTGAATGTTGTGTACTGGTTTTACTATATGGTGTTGGCAGAGTAGAGGTTTTTTAGTTTCGAGTTTTTGATTGGAACAATTTTGCTATCAGTTTTCAGTCTGAAGCCCTAAATTACACCACTTGCTACATTAAATATTTTGATTTCGCTGAAGATAGAAAATCTCAAAGTTTGTTTTTACTTCCTGTATGAAGCTAACCGTGCGTGGTGCTTAACCAGTAATAACGATAGAAATTATTTCATTTATAAACTTTTACTGAAAAAAACATGTTTTTTAAGTTTTCGAAAAGTTTTTTAAGTTAATGGAAATAGCTTCAATTGAGTGGCAGCCGTTGTTAGTCACTAATTTAAGATGACTTATGACTTTTAATTGAAGCTGCGATTACAAGCAAAGATATCTGCTAAAGAGTTTCCAATGTCAAGAAAGGTCGTTTTATTCCATTATTATTTAGTTCAGAAAAACGACAATCTGTGTGAGTTAATTTTATCCATTTGATAAAGGCTCTAGTAAAGTAGCCGAAAGCTCCTGATTTATAAAGTCTAAACCCAGAGATCGTTTTTATATATTTTAAAGTTATGTTTGAGTTTTTTTTTTTTTTTACAAACAGGCTATTCTTCGTTTCTAAGAAACAAGCGTTTATCAGGAAACCCTGAGCAAAATAAGTTGTTCATCTCGGGATTTACAAAAGAGCCAACGTTGTAACATAAAAAAGTGTTTGAGAGTGTGAAAAAAAGTTGTTAAAACGGTGTTCTTTTTTCCTCTGCGAGATGTAATCACTAAAGCAAATTAGCAGAGATCGCAGAATGGAGTTCTGCTCAAGTCCTGAATTTTTTGCAGCTACTTAAAACTCGTTTATTACCGGAGGAACTTCCCTAACAATTTTGGTTAAAATCATTCTAGACACTCTAAACTGCTGACCTTGTTTTGTTTTGCTTGAACTACCAATATTGCTGGCATCTTTGAGTGTGATATGTCAGAAACAATAACCTTACGGTTTTACTTTTTTTGTGAAAAACGAATACTTATTTTTACATCAAACGTTAAACCAGACAAACTAAACACACAAAAACTTCATTATTTCAATTGCAGACGGTTACTGTCCTAACTTCATCTGTCGCCTGTTTGCTTCTCCCCTTACATTATTGCTTAGTGACTGCTTTAATGAATAGCAGGTCTGGGTTAGGTAACCTTGCCTGCCGAAAAAATTAACTTGCCTTCCGGCCTGTCGGTTAGATAAGCTATCCTGCCGGTTAGTAAGCCTGTCTTGCCGGTTAGGTAGCTTGTCCTGCCGGTTAGTAAACCTGTCTTGCCGGTTAGGTAACTATGCCTGCCATTTAGTAAACCTGTCTTGCCGGTTAAGTAACTATGCCTGCAATTTAGTAAACCTGTCTTGCCGGTTAGGTAACTATGCCTGCTGATCAGGTAGCCATGCCTGCCATTTAGGTAACCTGTCCTGCTGGTTTGGTAACCACGCCTGCTGGCAAGGTAACCTATTCTGCCGTTTATTGGTAACTTTACCGGCCAGTAAGTTGGCTTACTATCAAACACGCTAGGACAGAGCAGAAAGGTCGATAATTTGAAGGAAGACGAACCAGCTTAACAGATTCAAAGTGTTTGGTACTAAGTTAATCAGTTATTGAAACCTCTCTGAACACAAAAATACCAGTTAAGCAACGGTAGTTGTAGTGTTACTGTTAGGGAAAATCAATAATTGTATCAATAATAATGATAAGTTAAACAATTTCTAAAATTTTGCCTTAGATAGTTGATTATTCAAATGATAAATATTATAGTGTTAAAATAAATAATGAACGTCATATAGCACAATAGCACGTGTTTGCATGATAACAAAAATTTAACTAAATCCGCTTTACACCAAACTAGATAGTGGTTTAAGATTAATGTATGTTTATAAGTTTAGTTATTCAATGTTTTATCTAAACTATTAATAACTTAGTAGCACGTTTGTGGTTCGGTTAGCGAGCATACGAGTAACTACAATCTCCAATTGTTGAATCGGAAACTATAATCTAGAAGTTTTCTATGAAAATATGTGTCGATTCCGGGCCTTTATCGAAGTCTTGTGAATAAAGCTTTCAATAATTGACTTGCCGCAGACTAGAGGTTTTTGAAATAAGAAGGAAGGGCTGCGTTTCGTGAGTGATCACATGATCCTAGTATCACGTGCTGATTTTAGAATTAATGCATGTACAGTCATATTGTAAATGTTACACTTCTTGCAATGAAAATGTATTAATAAATGTGCCTGAAAATAAATTTGTCTCGTAATAGATTCAAAGGGTGAGACAAACACAGAGATGAAATTTGTCGACTTCCAGGAATCCATTGTCATTGTATTGGAAGTTGGATGATGAATGACCCGAGTTCGAAATTACTGAACAGTCTATTAAAAGGGGTTTATGACAGCACTAGGCTTTCAAACCTTACGATACACGCTTTTTTATAAAAACAACTTTATAAGAAGAACGAGGCTCAGACTGGCCAAAGTTTAAGAATAAAGTAAAAACAAGCTGAGGCTTAGAGCTCGATTGAGCAAATTTTTTTAACTTCACAAAAAAAGATTCGCATTTTTTTTTCTTTTAACCATTATTACTGCTTCAAATAAATTAAACACTACCCTGAAGGTTGTTCCTTACATTCGTTGTAAACATGCCCACAGCATACTGTATTTTCATAGGGAAATAGGCAAGCTTTTGTAACAAAAGAATGATCAACACAAAATGACAAAACTTCAGTTTTAATTAATAACGCTGTCACTATTAATTAATACAATTCAAGAGTAAAGTCAGTCTATGTTTGAAGTATAATCTCAACTCTATCAATGTCTTCAGGTCTGATGCATACATGTGTTGCACTACCTTAGACTTAGTTTTTTTTCCGATTTAAACCACAAATAGAAATAAGAACAAATTAAGAACAATGAGCCTCGGCCAAATTCACTGGTTCTTATAAAAAAAGCGTATGTTCTGCGGCATTTTGTAATAACGACGCATTTTGTAATAAGTTGCGCATTTTGTAATAATGATTGCGGCATTTTGTAATATTGTACGCATTTTGTAATAAAATGTGCAGCATTTTGTAATAATTTAACCTACGCATTTCGTAATAACGCCTGCGGCATTTTGTAATAATTGGAAGTGTACGCAAATTGTAATAAGTTCTTCCAAATGTAAATCATTGTAAACAACTCTTTGTACACCGTACTGTCGCTTGTTCTT
>JAOBAT010099724.1:0-16111 GCA_026413305.1 Hydrozoanthus tunicans
TATATGCCTCACGTTTCTCCGGGGTGAAGTTGGAGGGGGGAGGGGGGGGGGTTACATTGACTAGTGCTTAACTAACCCGTAAATACGTACTACTGAGCCAAGATCTTTTAATTTTCTTTGTTTTTACTTTGACGTTTTTACACTTGGGCGCTTCGAATGAAGAAAATTTTAATATAAATAGAATATGTGAAGATAAGCTAAAATCGAATGCTATCGGTAAATATGGAGCAAGCAGATTCCAAAATGACCTCTCTCATTGGTTGTTATGTAGAATGATATTTCCTTCATGATATTTCACTTAGGTTTTTATCGGCTTGGGGTTTCCTTACGAAGGTCCGGCGCCTCTGGAGGCAATAGCACATGGCTGTGTCTTTCTGAATCCAAAGGTTTGTAATACCCTTACCAAACTGCACAACTTTATTGGTTCTACAAGCTTAATTATACAAACAACCATTATACATTGATAAAACAATACTAATAAACAATTGTATTGCGGTTACGGTCAACTAAATGTCGCGACGTTTCGATTACTACTGCTAATCTTCAACAGACGATGCATAGTGTAGACTGGGGGGTTACAAGTTTGTGAGAGAGACTGCACTACGACGACTCACCAACCTATTCCTAGTTCAGTATTGTTCATTGTTTCTAAATTTGACCATTTCCCAAAAGAAAACTAGATAAATAAAAGGGATAAGTATTTACAGGATGTTCACCGACAACATAAGCAAGCATTCACTTTAGAATTTACCAAATGAGTTAGCCTCATAGAAAAATGCGTTTACGGTAGCAAAGCGGTACCCAAGTTCGCTGTTAACTTTCAATTGATTGGTGTAAGAACTTAAAAATAACACTTGAATTTCTGATTAGACGTATTTTTCAGTTTTGTATTTCACAGCTACTACTTTGTTTTGTTTCAGTTGGACCCGCCTCACGACCGTCTGAACACGGATTTTTTTAAATTCAAACCTACGCTGCGAAAGGTCTGGTCCTTTAAAGTTTTAAGGTTTTGTCTATCAATATACAATACAACATTACATTGTATTGCTACTACATCCCCATGTAACATATCTGGTGAAACCGGACTCGACTGGAAATTTTCCTGCACCTGGCTTTTCATGATAATTGATTTGGCTATAGATTTTAAAATTCATCCTCTATGATGGAGTCTTTTAAAGTAGGTTGTTTTATCAATCAAAATTACAAGACTTGGAACTTTTTTGCCTTTGCGGCAGCCTTGCAAGACTGATCCTGATGAACTCTTTGACATAAGCCGGCCTTTGTGTAAGGCTGGCTCATGACAACTCGACCTATCCAAAAGTTTAGGGGGGAATGCGGCTTAGAATGGCAACGCCGCCTATTGTAAAGATTTACGCTTTGACTGCTAGAGACTTAACAATTGATTAAAAGTTCAGGGATAATTAAAATTTTTGCCAAAAGTGAGCTTTGAAACGTTAATGTTTCGGGCGTGCACTGTGCCTGTGCTCTGTATTCCCGGAACATAAGTATAGGTAGTTGCACGGGACCGAATAAAATCAAGGATTGGTTTCATGACTGTTTCAGTTTTTTTCCAAAATAGTCGAACCACAATAAGTGGTGTTTCCATTTTGCGCAACATTCCCCCTCGCCGCTTTTCCGTCGCTTCAAGACGAGGGCAATTTGGAAAAATTTGAAAGCACAAATGAAATTAATTTCTATTCCGGCAGAAAAACTCGATATTTACTTCCGGTTTTATCTATTTTCCATATATGGTAGGTTCGGCCTCTCGAAGCGAGGGATGTGAGTTCATTGCTTTTCGTTTTCGGTATTTCTGATATTCCATAAATGGTTAGTTCGACCACTGTAGGCCAATCAGCTTCTGTCTAAGGTTTGTTTGTTGGTTTCCTTTGTCGAATTCTCGATTAATCGAACGAAGTTGGAGTGTATGCGACGATGCGAGTGGTCTTCGAGAGAAAAGTCAAATAAAGGTATGAGTAATGCATCACATTCACAGCGAGGAATTATTAATCAAGCATCCGGCGAAAGTTTCAACGAGCTTTCGAGAGGAAGGCTAAGATAATTCATAACAATTGCTCTAATCTTCTGCTTTTGGAACAGACCTGAGAAACTGATTCAATCTGTTACAACTGCAGCTAGGGTCACAACATCCGTACGCTGAAAAGTTTATCGGCAAGCCACACGTATGGACGGTGAACATAAACAATACAACAGAAGTTGAAGATGCCATTAAACATATTCTCAAAGAGAAGGTAATTTTTACTTTACTTTCCATCTCTAGCCTGACAAAGTATGGCAATGCTTATCGAAATTGCCCCCAAAATATAGATAGTCTACATGTATTAGACGTGCGTATACAATACAATACAATACTCGTACTCGAGTTATTTGACGCCTCACCCTACCGAGTAGATTTATACTAAGCCAAAAGCACGTTTAAAGCGTGTCAGACAGTTATTTGTCAGAGTTCAGATTAGAAAACTAAGTTTGCCTTTCCAATGGCTTTAAGGTAGAAAATCTGTATTGGGCATGCGTACTCGAGTTACTGAAGATGATCAAACAATTGGTAGAGTTCAGAATGGTAGCGAGCCTATGCTAGTCATCCGCACTTGTATCCCTTGAGGGCTTACTGGACAATTTCTTGCCTAAAGGAATATCTTTATCGTTAACTGGTATAGCAAGGGGGTAAGATGCAGTTTAACAAAGTGTTTTACTATTCGTTCTTCTCTTGTACTTACACTGAGAAACTGCTACTTACGGTTCTGCAATCCCGCCGCTTCCCTCTAATTTCACCATTTCCAGCCGACAAATGTAAGAAGTATAGTCCGAAAACAACTCCGAAAAACATTTGGAAAAGTACTCAAGATTTGAGTAAGACAAATCCACAGAAATATAACACTAGTAATATTTCGACCATTCTCAAACTACGCGTGGTTTATATGAGTGGTAATATCTTATCAACAAGGGAATTGACAATTGAAAATTAGCTAGGCAAAACATTCCTAAATAACAAAACAAGTTAATACAATCAAAACAAAACAAAGTTCTAGGCAAACAGTTTTCAATTTACTGTTATTATTTTGTAAGTAGCCCAATAAAATTGTTAAAAAAATAAAATAAAAAAAGGCACAAGAACACATTCAGCCTGAAAAATAAAAATTGTCTTTATATAAATAGCTGGACGGCATGAGGTACTGAGTTACGTACTGTTTATTTGGAAATTTCAAAGACCATGAAATAGCAAAGTATTAATTTGCCATGATGTCAATTAAAATTTGTAATTGAACATCATTTCATCTGTTAAGTGTTGGTAGTCTTGTTTAGTAGCCTTAACTTTAAGACGCAATTTAAAAACAGCTTGCTTTTGCAACAAATGCCCGATAAATGAGAACAAGATCAGCCTGAACCACAAAACATGTGTTCTTTCATAAGGATGTTTAATGTACTCCAAAAGGGTATATAATCACCCAGCAATCTGCATTTAAAATACTAATTTATCAGATATATTTTTAAAGCTCTGAGGTATAAATAAAGCCTTTTGTTACAAAATATCGTTCACGCAAGACTTTATTGACAAATCTTTTACCGTTTAACTTGTTCGTTGTGCCGTGCAGGTGAACCCATACCTGGCGTATGAGTGGACAACAGCGGGAATGCTGGAGCGTGTTCACACTTACACTGAGAAAATGGTTAGATAATTCAAATCCGTTTTTAAAAACTTTTCAAAACTCTTGTTATACATGTTAGTTGTTCAACCTTGTGCTAGAACAGGCTTTGTTTCAAACTTTTTAGATTTATCAGTTAATGTTGAAACACAAAAATAGAAACCAACCTTGTAGTAATCACGTCTTTTTTTCAGATGAAAGCACATAATATTGGTTATTTATTTGTTTGTAGGATTTCTGTGAACACAAATATCGATGGCCGCCTTTGTCTGAAAGACGTTTACAGTTTGGTAGTATAGCGAGGTCTTGTAAAGATGTGTGCGAGCAAATTGGTAAATAAAGTTATCACTTCTATACTACTACTGCTACTACTACTACTACTACTACTACTACTACTACTACTGCTGCTGCTGCTGCTGCTACTACTACTATTACTGCTGCTGCTGCTGCTGCTGCTACTATTACTACTACTACTACTACTACTACTACTACTACTACTACTACTACTACTGCTGCTGCTGCTGCTGCTACTACTATTACTATTACTAAATTAAAATATATAGTTTATACTGACTTTTTGTGCGCGCCTTCAGCTTTCGGTAATCCAAATGTTTACATTTCAATTTCCTGCTCATGATACTTGCTTGAAGAACCAAAACCCGGTAGTTGTCGATAAATCGGCCTTTGCATGGCGATTTTACCAGACAGTCGATAAGTTTCTAATAATAAAGATAAGAAACCGTCGTTTGTGTAAAGATCACTGAATTTTTACAATAATAATAATAATAATAATAATAATAATAATAATAATAGTGAGGTAATAGTAATCAACTAAACTTTATTTAATGAGAGTAATGCACATCAGTTGAGACTGGTAATTTTGCGGCCATTTTTACCAACTAAAGTGCATATGAAGTGAAAAATTTTCATAATTTTTCAGCGGATAGGCCTTGATATATCTGTTATGGTTCTTGATATATTTAATAACATTTCATGCCCTAAACTGATGACGTCATGAGTGGTTCATTCGAGTTCACATTTTTTTTCAATCTGCTGCCAATCCATAACCTTTGAATGTATTTGAGCCAAACTTGGACTGATGCTCTATCTACCTCTAGATACATCAGAAGCTCAACTTTGGCTTTAGTGCATCCAATGGTTATGGTTTGGCGGCAGATTTAACAAAAATGAAAATTTGTTGGAACCCCACATTACGTCATCAGTTAAGAACTTTATACGTTTATATCTCAAAAACCGTAAAAGATTTTGACAAAATCTTTTTACCGCTGTTCCCTCTTTAGCAGGCTCTAGCCGCTTAAGTGATAAAAAAAATTCACTTCATATACACACTTAATTACTATTTTTGTTTCATCTACAAATCTTCATATAAATAAATGATACACCAATGACACACCAATGAGACCAAACCTTTAGTGTGCATTTTTTTCCTAACCTGCACTCCTTTGCAGTAAACTGCGTTGTTCTTCTTGGTTGGTTTTGGGGCTGCATGGAGAAACTTGTTGACTTTAGAGTTACATTTCTCGTAAACGCTCAGTTGACACTTTTTGGCAGAGCACAATCCCAAGAGACTGGTGACTACCACAAACAAGATGCTTGCGCAAACTAGCTTCATCGTCAATCAACTTAACCTAAATGGAACAAGCTAAGTTATTGCTTTGTAATTCCACGTCTAAGTATGCTTTTTAATAGAAAAAAGATCAGAACGTAAATTTTGACCGAGCAGGTCGGGAACTAGTAACCTGTGACATAGTAGCAGTGAGTTGTGTGGTTTTTGTTTAAAAAACTACATTTCTGTTAAGAAAAGTCAAAAAAATTTATATTCCAAACAGTTTCAAGGGAATTATTCCTTGGTTAAAGTTATAACAATGTGACTATTGTAGTCAGAGTTCAATTTTGTGAGATAAAAAAGATTGTCTCTGCTTCATGCATCGTGCTACGTCATATGCCTCGTGCTACGTCATCATTGCACGCTCCAAGTCTAAAAAATGTAACAGGAACGGCGAGAAAAGGTTTTATTTTCAAAAATTACTATCGTTAAAAGGTTCTACTCTTCATCTGGAACTTAAAAAATAAGTTTTATAGGGACTTTAAATCAAGATTATCTCTTGAGCTAGCATGCAACAATGCTTCAAACCGCCGAATGGTTGGCCAATTAAATTGTCTTGCGTCGCCTGCCGCAGGGTCTTAAAATACTTTTGGTGCTACCTTTGCTCTAACATCTGCAAACTGTTAGATATTCGCGTCTTCTTGGTTAAGGACGTAAACCGTAAGCCCTCGGAGCACTAATATCAACTTGGTCGACTATTCATAATTTTAATTAGCGATTCATGACCATGCTCTGATTGACACCAACATGCTTCCTCTTAGTAACAAGCCACTCCCGACACGGGACGAAAAACACTCAGTAAAATTCTTCAAAGTTTTTGACATTAGCATCATTTAGTTGTTGTATTTTTTGTTGGTTTTAAGCATTTTTTTCAACAAGAACGATACAAGTAAAAATCAATCTATTTACTATACTTTTGGCAAAATAAAGAATACAACTCGTTTGTCGCTTTACGATAATATTTACTGGAGAAGGTTGCGTTTTTTAAAACAAAAAGAGAACTTTATAAGAGAAGTAATATATACAGCTGACCAATTCATTATTGTTATCACAACTCTCCATAAGTATAAACTGACCAACAAAATCTGTCAAAAGCAATTAACTTGTTTAACACTAGCTTCGAGCTAATTATATCATTATATATACTCCCACATGATTGCTCGGGTTTAGAAAACCAATATAACAGAAGCTCACGAACAGCCATCGTGGTTTTAATTCATCCAATATTCCGTGTTTAAAAAAAATACCTAGATGATGGTAAATGGGGGTCCAACGACGAATTGCGGTCTTGTTTTGAATTCTGTAACGTACCACGATAAGAGACTTTTCGTAGAATTACGAATCACGAGTCAATAACGTAACGGATCACGGATTTATTTTGGACCCAATAACATATCATTAAATAACTCTTTATCACCCTGTACCTACGGTACATACTGACTAGAAAAACACAAAGTACCAACATAAGACTGCAAAAACTGCAAGCGACGAGATGAACTTGGTAATAAAGCAAGTTAATAACTTTAGACAAACCTGCAATTTGACTGGTTAAAGGGAAGGAGAGCCAGGTTTCATTATATATAGAGACATATAGAATAGTGTGAAATCCTTTCTATTTAATATATTAAGAAAACTTTCTGCGCCCGTATACCAGTAGTTTGATTTATCAAGGCAACAACTTGAATGACCGAATGGACAATAGATCAAATTTATCACATATGAGCAAAATCTATGAACCGATGAACAAAAAGGTGCAAATACATGACAAAAAGCAAATATCAAAGATATTACATATATAAAAAACAGACCAAGCCGATATTCTGGTTATCCAGGGTATATAATAGAAGACAGAAGAAAACAAACTGCAAGCAATAATACACATGAATAATTTGCTCTTGTGAATTGTGAAACTCTGGCACACAGGTCAAATAGTAAACAAGACATCAATTGCTATAAAAAAATCTTATACCGGTTTAGAAGTGATCCTAAACACTGCAGACTTTTTAGGGCGCGCCGATGATCGTTGTCAGTTCCTACAGTCTAGATCTCCGAAGTAAGGTCCGACCAAACTAGTTTCAGCTCATATAGTGACACGGAACACTTGTTCACTCGGCTGTGACTTCAGCGGTACACTCAACACAGGATCTTGCTAAAATACGCTACAAGGATAACTAATTGTCAATTAGGGACGGACCAATGAACCCCTCTGTGAGGAGGGGGGGGCCAGTGAAAGAAATTCTCTGCATTTTTTTTTAAATTTCAGTTAAGTCCGTTTTTCCCAACAGGGGGATCCTCTGGTCCGTCCCTGATTATATAAACTCGATTCTCATTATAATATTTCTTACTTGACTTATGTGTAATTAACGAGAACTTCGATATTGTTCAACAGGCTAGATGAAATCAATCATACATTAAATCATGAACTGAGAAATGGAGAAGTATTTTTTTAAAGAATATGAATATTTGTTGCAAATAAGATCAATATGTCAATAAAAGGGAAAGAGATTGTGTTTGTTTTTCAAGCATTTTTTTTTTTTGCTGCACTCACAGTTATAGTTAAAACGTACAGCATGCGGTATGTGAACTGAGTAATATAATTTGTATTCTGTACTTAAATCTGATTATTCGTGTACAATATCATTGATATATGATACTCGAAAATCAAATAATTTTAGTAATTTTAGTTTTGCCTCGTTTAACAAAGTTAAATCAAACGACGACAAATGTTTCCATTAAATGCTCTTAGTAACTCTTTCATATTCCAAGGACAAGAAGAAAGCATTGTAGAAATATTTTCGTTTTGCTCTTAACAGTCGGTGGTGTTATAACTTAGTTTTGATGTGCCAAGTACTTGCAAGGATGAGAAAATAGCATTGCGGAAGCTCTGCACTAACGCTCTTCAGTCGATAATAGTGCTATACAAAAGATTTGACGTGCAATTAGAATATAAGAAACGAACGCTGCATACATATGCTCTTTCATTAGACATACGTTGCTAATATACTTCTTACAGCTGAAGAACAGAACAGAATAGATTTGATCGATTTCAACTTTCATTTACTTTTGCCCAGCTAATACCAAAATATTAGATAGTATTTGTAATTGTATGTCATTTATTTCGACAACTTCTGAAACAGATAGTTCGATAACTTCCAGCAACTTCTGGAATAATAAGTTAAATGACTTTTCAACAACTTTGGAACAGATAGTCAGTTTAATCCAACAACAACTCTGGTAATGTGCCTATACGACAGTGCGATTGCGTCCAGAATTAGAATCGTCCACAAAATACAAACTTGTCAAAAACGGACTGGCTTCCCCAAGTGGAATAACAAACATACACTTCCCAAGTGGAAGTTGAAAATGGACAAACATACTTCCGAAGTGAAAGTTGAAAACAAACAAACATACACTTCCCAAGTGGAAGTTGAAAACTGACAAACATACTTCCCAAGTGAAAGCTGAAAACAAACAAACATAATTCGCAAGTGGAAGTTGAAAACAAACAAACATACTTCCCAAGTGGAAGTTGAAAACTGACTCTCGTTAAACAGTAGATCAGCACACATATGCATATTTAGCATTTCCCAAGAGACACCAAATTTTCACACACATAGTTCAAATATTCTGAAGATCTTGGTACAATAGCATGCAACACAAACAAAGTTAATTGTAGTTACAGTATTACCACTAATTTTTGTTTCAAGCATTAACTTCGTTTGAGTCAAACAACACACGCGTATGTACATACAGTCAAGCGTCTATTAAGCTGCCATCTTCGGGACTTTGGAAAGTGGCCGGTTAAACAGAGATATCAAGTGCAGCTGGTTAACTAACGTCAAAAAATCAGGACTCTTGGAACTTGCTGTTTCAGTAGTGGCGGGTGGTGCCGCTTAAAGTGCTTATATAATGAAAAATTTTATTACCTTAATGGCGGGATAGACCTTGTCATATGAGGAATAGCGGAGAAAAAAATTGTGTCACAATCTTTAATGGTTCTCAAGATATTGTTTAAATTTTTTTTTACTAACTACGTCACTTTTTTTTAGGCAAATTTTCATTTTCTTGAAAATCTGCTGCCAATCCATAGTCTTTGTATTTTTTCTCACCGTTATTACTCATTTAGCAAAGTCGATCCACTGAGTTAATAAAATGTTTCACTTCGTAGGCACTTTAATAGAGATTGGAGTGTCACGGTTCAGTCTACGACTACAATGGAGTTGTAGGGAAGATCGATATCTTCTTTCTGAATGTGCTGCCCAGAGTTAATTAGTTTTGTCCAATGTTGCCTCGACGATCGCATTTGCTCAACGAGGCACAAATGACTCAGTTTGTATGTTGTTTTCGAAACTCAGCGATTTCTGCCAAGGACTCGTGATCAACTGATTAATACAGTAAAGTCTCATAAGGTACGCCACGTTGGACATTAATGGGAAAAATAAAAACCGGATCCCTGCGAAGTACTTCAAGAGCTTTCATCCAGAACCAATTCATTTGTGAAGCCTAGTGTTGTAGGAGGGAAAAAACTAATGATGACACAAAGAAGATTTAAATTGACCATGTGCGTAAGCGTTATTTCGCATAACCAAAGACCCATCCAGAACTTTTAGACACCCTTTCAAATCCTCTGCAACTATAGTACAAAAATGACTAAAATTAATATTAGTTGACTGACAATATCACTCAAACGGTGCCCGCCGTCAATCAGTATGCTGTGCATTATATAGAAATTGATTAACCGTCGTTGAGGTGAAAGAGCACTAATTCAATTCTACTTAATTCAAGGCTTTCGGATACATTAAGGCAGACTTCTATATCATCAAATAAGACACGAATGTCATTGAGGAACTTGATAGTAAATGCGGAATAAATCAATTGAAGGACACGGCTCTTTGTTATAACACAACAACAGGAAGCTACCGCAAGGGGTTTGGGTTGGGCTCCTATCCGGGGTGGCTTTCGATTTGCAAAAACTTAAAGTAGAATTAGAATAATTATTCAAATATAGCAGCTGATCCATAACTTACGCCCCCCGGTTGGGAGGGGGGGCTAATTTTTAGGGGTTGCGAAAAGAAGTCCTGTTATAAACCAATAGCCTGGTATTTTTTTGGGCTAAAAACGTGAAACTATTGGACTGCTTGCAGTCACGTGTTTTAGCAAACGTGCTTACTGAACAAGAAGTTAAGGCAAAAGTCCTTCGGTGAACGTTGGGCTCAACACGAGGGGACTTAACGCCATTAGGATTTCAAGAGATGAAATTTAAGTTACAGTTAAAAAATATTGAAGTGGTTGTTTTCTTTTAAATAATGAAGCTATTTTGGACGAACAGGGTTTTTGTTTTATTACAAAGAAAGTTTAACAAACAGTACAAGTATATAAAAGGTGAACTTCAAATGCGTTTCCCGGATTATATCAGCTGTCTTCATGACGTTGATCAACGTGTTGTACGTGCCTCAAGTGACTGGTTGGTACTTTTTACAGACTTCTTCAAAGCACATGGTCTAAAGCTGATCAAAAGAGAAGAACATAACTGCGTTTATTGTTCCGTACTGCCTTTATATTCTATAGATTTTAAGAACAACTTAGACTTCGTACTTACTAAAAATAGAACCTTTTCCTGTTCCAGGTACGGCTGATAAAAAGACTGTCGGCGCACGTACTCAGGGTAAGCCTCGAACTGAAGTAAAATATCCACAAGTTCCAACGTGGAAACAATACGCTGAGTTGTGAATAACACCTTTTCTCGCTCGAATTTATGAGTATTTTACTTCAGTTCTAGGCTTACCCTGAGAACGTGCGCCAACAGTCTATTTTATCAGCGATACTAGGAACTGGAAAAGGGTCTATTGGTCATAAGACTCAAAAGTTCAACAGTCCAAAAATAAGTTAATATGTGTTACAGTATTTTCAGCTGAACTTCAGCTGATCTAACTCGTTTAGTGATTTGTCCGGAGCTGTATCAAGGTAGTTTGCAAGGATAAGTTTTTCGACTCCTGTAAAAAACTGTAGCAAAAGAAAAAAAATTAAAATGAATATTAAAAATTTACACAATTTGTAGGTATGATCTATGCTATTCCTTTTTTCCTTATAACAATTAAAATAGTTTATCAAGATTAGTTTTCTACCACCCTTCACTCTCAACTTAGTGACTCAAAATCCTTTTTGATTAATAATACTACGGACTTACGTAGACAAAATATTTCTTTTTCCTTTTGATTCCATGGCGTTCTTCTATTTCAGCTAGTTTAACTTCGTCCGGTCTCATGAGAAAGCGAAGTCGCTGAAAGAAACAGATAGTAAAGTTTAGTATACACCAGCTCGGCTACGCGCGATATAATTGGTTTAGAAGTAGTAGCTATGAGACAATATTTACTGCCGAAATGATAGATAACGACACCCAAACATAATGGCGGACAGAAGTAATCGCTCGCATCCGTTTGGCATCACGATACTGAAAATGTTTGCTATGAAAACACGGGAAATTTTAAAACAGCCGAAATAGTTTCACTGTTTTCCACCATTTACGACATTGTTTAGTTGACAAACTGTGAAAACACGTTTTTTACATAAAATAGGCTGCTCACGCGTGAGTCTCACCACGCTAAGTGATCCAAGTACGTAGTAAAAGTGTTTTTTTTTTCTTCAAAATCTTTCGTTTTCTTGAAAGAAACAGTTGCCTAGGCGCTCAGTAGATATTCTGCCACTATCCACCTCAATTGAAATAGAATAAGTGTTAGTTATACCATTAAAATTGTTCCACTGTTTGTCAAGCGCGCACTATGTCGTATATGGAAACGTCAGAAAATAATAAATGTAAGGGCGGTCATCGCTACAGTCACTTACGTCAGACAGGGATCCGGGTGTTTTCCATATTTGGTAAATGGCAAATCCTGGAATGAGCAACATTGAAGCAAGAGCCATGCACCAGCCAAGAAATTCGGCCCAGGGAGGGTAGGGCTTCTTGTTATAAGAAACACCTTTCCATTGAACAAGGTTCGCCAAAATAATTGCCTGTTATATAAAACAACAAAGGCATTTCAGTAGTTACAAGTTATGAAAGTATGTCAGTATTTGGATGGGAGGAGAAGGAAAACTTCCTGCATGAATTTCTTCAGGCATCGTGGAGGCTGAGTCGGAGCCAATGTCTTGAGTTTGCAGTCCACTAATATCTGGTTTAACTAACAGGAGGCAGAGATGTTGTTCTAGCCAAATTATCATATAACCCTACTGATTAAAAGGTACCACTTTTAACGTCGATAGTTCCTTCAGTTCTCAGAAGCATACGGTGCGCCCTTTACCCCCTTTCTTTTTCAGTGCTTCGGGTATCCAAAGCTACAGCTTTATTGGTCAGAAGAGAGTAAAAACAGACGTACAGTCACCAGGGATCGAACTGGGAATCTTTAGCTTCGCAGGCTGCGCACTAACCGACTTAGCCATAGAGTGTTGTCCTTCAGTGGCATATGAGTCAACACAACATATAAATTCGAGTGAGACCTTACCACTGGAACGGGATATAATCCAAGTGTTGCTGATCTACAGCATTAACAAGGAACCGTTAGACCCACACAGGGAAAGAGAACAAATCTCTGACCTCGATGGGATTCGAACCCACGACCAAAGAAACAGATCTACGTTGCTCTAACCAACTGAGCTAAAGGGGCTAGCTGGGAGGTTGGACGTGGGATTTAAGGACAGTATGGCTCGGCCCGAGCCTAGAAATAATCATAGTGTTGTCCTTCAGTGGCATACGAGTCAACACAACATATAAATTCCAGTTAGCTACACCTGTTACTACGAGAGCATTCCATCCCTCACTCATCGAAGGCTGTATGTGTGAATTCTATACATCTAGAGCAATGCATCAATTTGACTTCGCATTTCAAAGCACTTCAAAAAATTTTGTTTCCTTTTCCATTAGCACAGGAAGAAAACTTTTAAGTTCAACTCAAAACAGAGCCTGCTTTAAACAAAAAGTTTACTTACGGATGTGCAGACGGGTGAGATGTATTTCCACGACCATTGAAACCATTTCAGCGGGCGTTTACCCGTCATTGCCTCCACATCGTCACAGAACCGATCTGTGCCTGTGGATAACAAATAGCAGTTTAGTTACGCATGTTGTTTTAGACTTTGAATTCCAAAAAGTAAAACGAGTTTTTTGATTATTAATTCAAAAGCAATTAAACAAGAATATTAGACCTATCCATAGAATACTTCATTTTCGAATTTCTCTATTTGCTCCACTTAAATCAACCTTAAACGGTCCTAAACAAACTCTATAAACTATCCTCCAACATTGCAGCTAAAAGTACAGCTTTCGTTTACAGATTACAAAAGGCAACAAAAAAAGTGTTGGTTTTTAAATGCTTCTGGTATGCTATGACTGTATTTAACATAACCTTTCGAGTCTAAAACTTTTTACAAATATGGCCCACAGATCGTACAAGCGGTTGCTTTTTTTTGTAGTTTGGAATCGTTTGCACAAATGAGATTTTTTATTGAGATCCTGCCACGTAGAACACTGACTCAAAAGTTTACACAGTTTTCGGTGAACTTTGGCAATTCAGTTGATCCGCAATGTCAGGTTTGCGTGCAATGTTGAACTTCAAACGCAAAACAATTACGGACTGGTAACAGGATTCAGTTGAGCTTAGTTGTGACAGTAACCAAACATTTGTTAAGCAAGATACAAGTATGACTTTTCCGGAATTTCCCGGTAACAAATCGATTTCTAGAAAAAAAAAAGACCTATACCGTATATCCAGGAGACTGTGATGATCTCCATCAAAGCCAGGAAGAGTAGAGAAACTCCAGCCGTCTGGTAGTCCATCAGGTTGAACACGTACATACCGCCCTGTATTACCAAGCAGAGAGGAACCTATTAGTATTCACATAGTGGAACACAAACACACCGCCCCGTATTACCCGGCAAGGAGGGTTCTATTAGTATTCACGTGGTTGAACACATACATACCTCCCTCTATTTCTTTAACGAACATTACATTCATTTTAGTAAACTGTTTGATTGGTTTGGAACGCCATATCATAGTCACGTGGGTGACCTATCTAACTTTTATTAGAGACAATATTTAACTAACTGATAAGCATAAATACATGCAACGCAAATGGCTGGAGTAAAATCTTGATTCATAGCTTACCAGTAGATCATTCATACCTGGGTAACATTGCTTATACCGAGTATACACATGGCCAGGCACAATACGAGAACGAACAGAGGCTTGCGAATGTTCCCGCGAAGACATTTATATTCATCAACCAATCCAGTGATAACAGCCTCGATTGTTCCAAACTGCAAGGGTAAAGAGTACTCGAGTAAATTGTTGAATTAGAGATCAATCAGTGATCTATAAAAAGGAAACAAATAGAAGGAGAACGTTTCAGCAAATGCTTCCACCATAGTCACTGTTGGTAACAACTCGCGTATATGAATCTTCATTACTAATTACGTCAAAGTTGACGTCACTGTGACAGCTAATTTCATTGCTATGTTGTCATTTTTAAGGTCATCATTATCACCATAGATTTGTTTTCACCATTGTTTGCATTGCTCTTTTTGTTGCTTTAACTTTTTTTTCTACCTCAGAACTTACTTTGGAGATACCCTTTTGGTTAAACTTCACAAAGTTTGATTCATTTATACTTGCTTTCAATACTCTTACCTTTTGTGAAATCTCAAAAACGTCGGCACCTAATTTTGAATGCCGATATTGACAAACTTGAATTAGATGTCCATTTCAGACCTTTTCTTCCTCCCTCATCCTTCAATGGCTCCCGATAATTACACAACTGTACAGCAATTACACGTAAATTTTGCCAATATTTATCTCTCGCCTCACCTGACTATCTAATCCGAGTGTTAACAACATGAAGAAGAACAAAATGGCCCATAATGTGGACAATGGCATCTGTGATATGGCTTCTGGGTACACCACGAAAGCTAGGCCTGGTCCTGAAATTAATTTAGATTTAAGAAAACCATTTGATTCTTCTGTAGATGTCATACTATAGATCTAAACATAACTAAATTTTTACAAGTTAGTTATATCTGACGCTGTTTTTACTATGCAGCTTGTCCTACCAATTCGACTAAAAAGAGTAGTTACTCAGTTACCTGTTCAAGCCGATTTTTCTAGAGAGTCTGCGAGTGCGTTTTCCTTTTCAACTCTATGCCTTCTCACATTATTCCTTTAGTAACTATCGCACTGCTCATTCAAAAACAAACCTATCTTTCCAAGAAAACAAAAATGCCAGCTCTTTGGACGGTTTTTTGAGAATCTTATTGATAAAAGTGACATCTTAATCAGTAACTGGCTACATTTTTCATTGAAGTCTCTAACACAAGCGCCATGAGCCCGTGCATGCAAGACAACAACCAGTGATGTTCAAATATTTTACTGAAGTATCTAAGCATAAGTGCCATCAACAAAAGCAACTACCTACTAGTGATGGCCAGCTCTTCACTGATGTCTCTAACACAGGGGCCATGATCCCATGCATGCAAGTGACCTTTCAGTAGCGGTCACATCCTTCACTGAAGTCTCTAACACAAGCGCCATGAACCCATGCACGCAAATTACCTACCAGTGGTGGCCACATCCTCCACTGAAGTCTCTAACACAAGCGCCATGAACCCATGCACGCAAATTACCTACCAGTGGTTGCCACATCCTTCACTGAAGTCTCTAACACAAGCGCCATGATCCCATGCACGCAAATTACCTCACTGGTGGCCACATCCTTCACTGAAGTCTCTAACACAAGCGCCATGATCCCATGCACGCAAATTACCTCACTGGTGGCC
>JAOBAT010099735.1:3527-13620 GCA_026413305.1 Hydrozoanthus tunicans
AACCCTAGCTAAACCCAGCTCAGAACCTATAACCTGTCCCTAACCCTAAACCCTAGCTAACCCCAACTCAGAAACCTATAACCTGTCCCTACCCCTAAACCCTAACTCCAACTCAAAATCCTAAACCCTAACCCTAACCCTAACCCTAACCCTAAACTCCAACTCAAAACCCTATATCTGCTCCTACCCCTAAACCCTAACTAACCCCAACTCAGAACCCTATAACCTGACCCTAACCCTAAACCCTAACTAACCCCAACTCAGAACCCTATAACCTGACCCTAACCCTAAACCCTAACTAACCCCAATTCAGAACCTAATAACCTGACCCTAACCCTAAACCCTAACCAACTCCAACACAAAACCCTAAACCCTAACCCTAAACCTTAGCTAACCCCAGCTCAGAACCCTATACCCTGTCCCTAACCCTAAACCCTAACTAAACTCCAACTCAAAACCCTATATCTGCTCCTACCCCTAAACCCTAACTAACCCCAGCTCAGAACCCTATAACCTGACCCTAACCCTAAACCCTAACCAACTCCAACACAAAACCCTAAACCCTAACCCTAACCCTAACCCTAAACCCTAGCTAACCCCAATTCAGAACCTAATAACCTACTCCTAACCCTAACCCCCTTACCTACCCCTAACCCTAAACCCTAGCTAACCCCAACTCAGAACCCTATAACCTAACCCTAACCCTAAACCCTAGCTAACCCCAACTCAGAACCCTCAACCCCAGCCCTAAAATTGATCAATGCTAAAATTTTTTAAAAGATCGAGTAGGCTACCTTTCCATTAACGTCTGGTTTGGGTTTCACAGTCAACTGTATGGCGTCGTTCGGCAAGTACGACGCGTCGATAGCGCTCCATGCGGCGCAGACGTACTTTTTCCCGTCTGACCTGGTTAAGTTGCGAATCGTTTGCGTTGTGTTAACCATGTGCACATGCGCAGAGACCCCCTGAGAATCCAGATAGAACTTATCTACTATTTTAAACTTGGCACTTGAAGGAATTCGCCTGTTGTCGTCCCTGAGCCAATCTGTTTGGATGTTATGCCTCGGTGAGCAATGAATCTTGCACGTGAGAGAAACATTACTTCCTTCGACTGCGATCACGTGTTTGTTGAAGGCCGTAACGTTGAGAGGAATGGTCTTGGGAGGGACTAAAAGATAGCAAAGATTTAGCATTGTTTAACAACAAGTGCAAGATTGGTGACTTTTGAATGTATATATGTATTATATTGTACTTTCTTTCGTCTCCATTCAATTTAGACTTACTTGCCTCGTTCTTGAGTCAAGCATCTCAAAAGAATATGTTCCCCAAAACGAGGCTGGTAGGGCTTTTTTTTTGTTTAACAATAAACTTTAATGAGAAACAAAGTTAGGGAAGGGCTTACTTAAATATGCCATTTATGAATGAGGTCTGAAATGTGAGATGTTAGATAAATAACTGAAGCCAAAGCCATGTTTAAAACTGAGATAAAACACGATCGGCATTTCAGAAAACAAGGAAAATAGCAAAAAAAAAGCCGTAAGCGAGTGTTTTTAAATTCCTATACAATGGCCCAGGTTTCTTCGTTTGCTTTGTAATGTTGGTTCTACACGTCTGGAGTAGAAACGAGAAAGCACACAGATCGACTTCTCCACTATTTTCGATTCTTCTTCCTTATGAACCACGTTTTTAGATATTTCAACTACTTCGCAGAGAACAGAATCACAAGTTTCTTTATTGAAAACGTTTTTCGCCATCTTTAACAAAAATGTTAACTGGAAAGTAACGTGCCGAAAAACAACATGACTATATATATAACAGAAAACAAATTCATTTATTGAAATAACGGGTATAGCTAGCACTATATAAATCTAGTTTTTATTATTTATTATTACTTTTACAAATAATATCATTATCATCATTTTTATGACCATCATCACTTTTATTATAATTATTTTCATTATTATTATCATTATCATAATTTTTACTATCATCATCAATGTAGTAGTAGTAGTCAGTAATATAATCATCATTATTATTCTTATTCTTATTCTTATTATTGTTATTATAATAGTGTGCGTTGCATCAAAACTATACCATGCATAATACAAAACATAGTGCAAGGTGCTGCAGTTCAATAAAATGTAAAAATTATGGACTCACAAACCTCTCACGTACACCCGAACTTTATATGACGTCTGTCCGAATTCATTCCTCGCCACACACTTGTACGTGCCCTCTTGCGCTCGTTGAGCAGCGATTATCAATAGTTCTACTCCATTTTCCCGGGGAATATAGAGGTAAGCTGTTCCCCAAACCGATTCGATTCTCTTCCCGTCCTTTTCCCAATAGAAGGATGGCTTCGGCTCAGCCTTGGCAAAACAGTTCAGCCGTATGGATTCGTCTTGGATAAGAAATATTGGACTGCTCGACCTTGATGAGGCACCGGGCATAAATTGCGGAGGTCCTGATAAAAAGGATAGAGTTTGTTGACACAGAATTTGTGACGTGTTCACTGGTGTTTCTTGCATGTCTGATCGATTACACGCTTTTTTCATAAGAATTTGTAAATTTGGCCGAGGCTTATTGTTCTTCATTTTTTGGCGATTTGAGCCTCAAATTGTTCTTAAAATGTTCTTATTTCTATGTATGTTTAAATCGAAGAAAAACTAAGCCAAAAGTGTTGTATTGTTTATAACTGTATTGGAAAGCGAATTTGGTCAATTATTTATCCCTGCGAATTTATCGTGGATTCGCCGACATTTTCCCTGAAATAACTTTCAGTGATTATAAACTGCGAAGCATCTCTTGTTTATTCTTTAATGTTCAAGTATTCGAAGCTCAGTAAAGTTATTAAGAAAAAAACAGTTATCAAGCCCGAGCCTCAGCCTGTTCTTAACTTGTTCTTAAATTTTTGCCAATCTGAGCCTCGTTGTTCTTATAAAAAAAGCGTATAATACTAGAAACTCACGACAAATGCATGATTTCATTTAAGAGTAAAAAAATAAGACATGAAAGAGAAGGGGCGTTATATCGAGGCTACGAGCATGCGCAGTCTTTAGTTTTAGTTCGTCGAAACTGATAAATCGAGAATAGGCGGACGCGAGAAAATTTTGTCCTAGTCCCAGTTTTTTCGCGTCCACCATCTTGATTTAACACAATCTTCGACGTACTACAAAAGAGGAAAAATGGAGACTGTTCGTAGTCTAGGAATTCAAATGTGTTCTTGTGCATCATGCATGATAAGTAACCATTTATTTACTCAAGTTTAGAACAATGAAGGTTGTTTACAAGCCGGTATATTCTCTTTGCTTCATCTTGCACTGTGGCTGAGTGAGCCTGATAAAAAATTTAGGGTAATTAGAAATAAACATTTTAGATACTAAGATATGTTCCAAACCGCGTTGCTGGTGCATTTTGTTGTTTAATCTTATAAAACCTTTCAAGAAAAGCCCGTTTGTAGTTATATTTTATATAGCAGTTTTACAATAACGAAATGCTAAGAGTATTTAGGTATCAAAAACAAAGGGATTAAAAGGTACTTTGTACATGATCTTTGCAAAATCCTCTGAGACACTAACTTTCAAGTAACTTCGACTGCGTGCACGACTCGCCTGAGAAATCACTGCTCACTGCGGCCGGGGACTGACGAAAAATAAAAACTCGCAAAACTTGCAAAAGAGGATTAGTAAAAAGAAGAGCAGAGAGACAGTGTGCCACAAATAGACAAATGGTTCAACTGAATATAAAAAAATATCACAGCACGTTACCATGAGAAGATACATATTAAAGACTTGGTGTTGTACCTCTAACATGTAAATGAACTTGAGAGATGTCCTTACTCCAGCCCCGTACAATACACTTGTATTTCCCTGCGTCGCGTTCAGTAATGTTCTTGACCACCAGTACAGACCATCGCTCGCCCTTCTGCGTTTCCTGTATATTCTTGCCTCGCTTTCTCCACCGAACGCTCCTCACCGGGCCCCCAGAAAGCACAGTACAGTTCAAAACGACGCTTTCGCCTTGATTCCTCCAAATGTCTGGATTGGCGTCCTTCGTCAATATTTTGCCAATGGTGATTTGCCTAGTCTGAAAACCTAAACGACAATGGAGTTTTATTAAGATGATGTATCAAATAAGAGCAAAACAAGCTCATGCAGTTTAAATGGCAAAACTACCTGTTTTATCTTATTTGACCTTAACAAACCTAACTCTATATTTTTGTTGGTCAGACGGGAATATGCCTGGTATACTATTAGAGTTTTTGCTCTATGTTCGTAGTTATGCTGATTGTAACATTTTTTTGTTGGAGTTTAGCCTATCCTGTCTAGGCTAGCAGTTGTGAAAATCTCATCTGCCTTTCGTTGCTTGGCCGAAAATCGTGAAAACTGAAAGATTTCGTTATGATAGTAAAATTCTCTTTAAATGTTAAAGGAAGGAAAGAATAGATAATTGTAGTGAGAATTTACCAACCTATGGGGAGGGGGGAACAGAGAGCCTGTTCACAGGCTAAGAGCTTTGGATGCCTTCATAATTACAACCTCCGGCCCTTGCTCAAAAAGTTATGTTGACGCTTTTGAGAATGCTACGACTGGTACCTTTGTCACTAATGAAGACTGGATTGTTCTCTAACTATATCTAGCCTAAAAGCACATCATGTTTAATCTTGCATTCAGTCTCGGCTCTTCTAATGAAAACTACGTGGTAGCGGAAGAACAGTGTTGTAAATATTCCCGAAAGAAGATCCAATTTGCGTTAAGCCGTGTTTACGGAAATGCTTTCAGTATTTTTGGCTTTCTTTTCTTTTCTTTCTTTCTTTTTCTTTGAAAAAGTAGTTTATGTCATAAAATAAGCATCCGCTTGTTTGTTAAACAATGAAAATAACAGGAAGTCGTAAATAGGTCATGCGCGGGCAACTGAATTCTTATCCCCCTCTAAATAGCCATTACAATACCAAATATTTGCGTTGTTCAAGCAACGAAAGAAAAGCGGGTGTGATTTTAGTTTACGTGGAAAAATGATTTCATTTCACCTGACTTAAAATCTACAAAAAAAACGCTTTCAAATCCAAACACCTTTAAGTTTTAAAACAAAATAAACCGTTGTCTTAAATCACAAGTCGAATAATAATTGGCTTTTTTAATATAACAAAAACTGAAACCCTCCTCTGTTTAGCAAATGAAAAATGTACAACTTGAGTGGTCTGGTTTCTAAATCAAGAATGCCATTCATTCAAAATCGGGATTAAAAAAGCTCTTTCAATTGACTCGTTTTGTAACAGTACTCCATTGCCCCTCCATTGAACAGCAAACTCATCTTTTTTTGAACTAGTACAAAACCAAGACTTTTCAACCGAGAATGCACAATAATAACTATCGACTGCCACTTTGTAAATACTAAAAGTAATAACAAAAGGTTCATAGATGCAAAGCTATAGATAATCAAGGATAATATAGTTCTGAGCCAAGATGTTTAAAGGCCGATTACCACTATTTTTAGCAAACGTTTTTACGTGTTTTTATTTGTTTCCAGCCTTAGAGACTGGTTTGAGCTGTAAACTTTCCCCAATGGAAATTGTAAAACAGTATTTCATAAGAACAGTAAAGTAAACTATTTCTTAGAGAAAATTGATATTACTGCTTGAATTTTAGCTTAACCCAGAACTCGAGTGTGCCAGCCTTTGAACTGAACCGATATTTGTTCTGATCAGGCTCTTCGTTTCGGCGTCTTCGAAATTTTTACGCCTCTGAAATGTTGGCATCTTTACTGATATTTTACATCTTGGACGTTATTGCTGAACGTCTACAAAAATTCATTTTCACGAAAGAAGAGCCTTCTAGGCTTTGGAACGAGCAGATTTAGCTATTCTCAAACTAAAACTGATAACTTGTGATGTAGTTCAGGCGGGCAGTTCCGTATCGTGAACCTACACTTCAATGTTCTTACACAAAGATTCAATGTCAAGCATCCTTTAATTTGGTGTTTCGTGATTGTTGTAACAGCTTTTAAAAGCAAACTTATTTTCTGCTCCCGTCTAGAGAAAAATCCAAACGAATTGAGACTGATCTAAACAATCAACTGAAGCCTTCCGGATGGGCCACGCAATAAGCAATTTGCATTTTAGAACGACAAAGATACAGCGAGAGTTGTTTAAATCATGTAAAACTTCAATTAATGACCGAAATTGACTTTTTACTGATCTAACTTGATTATAAAACTGAAAGAGATTTATGGTCATCAAAGAGAGCAAAATAATTGGCCAAAAAAAATAGGAAAAATATACGTAAAAGTGGATATATATGTTAGTACTATAGTTTTGAGAGCTTGCGAGCCAGATGAACTCCGGCTAAATCGTTTAGAGAAGTAAAAGTTTTTTGTTTTTTTAAAAACTGAAATTTTCCTCACCTTTGCAGCTTACAATACTTAACAGGATAAGCATCGCTTGAACCCATCTCCAAACAGGGGAAACAGTCGACATTTTGTAGCGATCCGCGACTTGATGCACGAACGTAGCAGCCCCAGCTTAACAGACAGCAGCACCTCTGTCGAGGAAGATTGAGGTTTTTTCTTCATCTACGACTTTTTATAGTGTTTGATTGCCTGCACGATTTGCATTCGCCCCAGTAATCAAGTGCACGCCTGCCCATTGGCATCCGGCACCCACTCCTTAAACTCTTTGTTTAAGTATAATTCTCATTGCAACCTTCTCGTTTGATTCAGCAAAAACTCTTCTTGAATTAACGAAATACGAAAACTGTGTTCTAGAACTATCAGTTACCAGTTTGTTACTGTATTCTAGATTAGCCTAGCAGGATTTACGTAATCAAAAATGTCAAAGCTTGTTAAGCAAACAAGGAAGAACAATGATAAAATTTCAAAACAAAAATGTGCACAGCCTGCACGTAAGCAAGGTCAGAATGTGTAGTATTTCTGTGAGCACTGGCCACGTTCCAGTCGCTGTCACATGATGAAACTTTTAGAAGAAACTTGAATGCAACAACAATGCCAAACGTGTTATAGTAGGCGTTGGGCCATGTAACACAGTAATTTCGTGAAACTCAAGTTAGAGTTTCCGTTGCGCGGGTTTCACGAAAAGTAAAAGAAAACCGCTTTCTACTTCTGCAACAGTCACAACGATCGAAGTTGCGATTAAAAACGATAGTTAACACTTTCTGAAACTTGTCTTGCTCGTTGTTGCACACTAACAAGTTTCAGCTAAAGGTTTGAACATCTAACAGCGGCTAATATTTCTTCCACAACTTCCACGAGTTGAGTTGGAAAAGAAAGGGATGAGAACGTTTCCGTTTGAAGAATGATAAAGTTAATTCGTGATGATTTGTGGGAGTGTGAGAACAATAACCAACCTTTTGTTTCCGTCAAGAGAGCATGTGATGAAATTTCACCGTAGTTAACCTTCCCTCGCCCACTTTAAAAGTTTAAGTGTGCTACACAGTTGCGTAACGATTAAAGGTGGTCCTTTGCGTATCCTAAATGACCTAATATTCCTTCATATCTTATATAAAATTTTAAGCAAATTACTTTTAATTATAAGGTTTAAGACCTAAGTTGGATTTCTCTTTAGGCTTTAGCAACAATGGCCTTTATCAAAGAGTTATGTCGACCGCGCAAAACCCAAAAATATTTATAGTTCCTGTCATATGTCTTCTGCACCGTTGAACAATCACAAAGCGAGTAAGTTCTCAAAAGGTGATATTTACACCTTACAGACTCAAATTTATGCACAACCGAGTATTCTTGGAAGTCATGTCACAAAGAAAGGACAGTTAAAAACCACAGTCAGTCTGTCGTTTACAAATGATTGTGCAATGCCCTAAGTAGGCATTTCCTGGGCACATGATTCCAACAGTCACCGCCAATAGAAGCTCAATTACTCTAGCAATTCACATCCTACACACAAACCTACAGCAGCAGTGATTTTAATCCGGCTGGTTGCGACGAACAATCTAGCGTTTACTTAAGCTGAACTGATTGCGCTCATATAGTTTAATATCTTTACATGATGCTTTGTGACAACTTTTCGAGTTTAATTAATCAATAATTTTATATTAATAATATTAATAAATATTTAATTAAGCAACTGGCACTTTGAACTTTCACAGCCGGAGATAAAATAAACATGATGTGTCGGCATGCGATCTAAATAACACGTGCTATTAAAAAGTGTTTTCGCAGAACTGCAACGCCAAATTCTTGAAGCGTGTGTCACAAGTAACAAACAGGAACACTCGGTTCTTCCTAAGCTTCAAACCTGCGCACAAATTAGAAGGAAGAAGTTAATTAAACGAAATCCGCTCTTAGAGAGCTATATTGGCCTATAAATGGTCTTTGGACTCAACCAGTAAAATCTAGAGACTGTTAAAATATCAATTTTTTTAATAAAAAAAAAAACTTGTTAATAAAATCAGAAACAAAGAATAGCAGACTCCTGCTGCTAAACAAGACTGAATATCAATTTTGAGCGTTTTTCTGACGAAGCTGAGTAACTGATTGAAGTTGATACAAATTACCAATACTTCTAGAATCTTCCAAATACTTTAACTAGTCTTAAAACCTAATATAATATTATTTCAACTTTTAGACAATATTACTCATTTTTGAAGAAGTTTAAAATTCAACTTACCTTTATACGATATCCAGGTACAGCTTTGATATATCGTTCGTTGCCTGATATCTTATTCAATATATTGACTGCCCCAGATTCAACTGATTTTGAAATAATACTGCGGTTAGAGTGGCGCATATATTTTTCGTTGTGAAATCTAAAACCGCGCATTTATTTCAATTTTTCTTTTCATAAGTTTTTCTTCAGGCCGGTTGAAATCCAGACTTCCTGTTTTGTCTAACGTCTGATCTTTTAAACAATATGCTTCGTAACTTAACTGTCAACTAGTATCTATATTTATAACAAAAAAAAATTACTCCAATTTAATTTGCATCTGAAAATTGATAAAGGATTGATTAGTCCCCCCCCGCCCCACCCCCTCCCCCTACTACGCACGTGCCTGGGGGGTACTCCGGGGATAAAAGAGTGAAATGACCGTCGGAAAAGTGCCGAAAATACCCTAAAAATACCAAGGCATAAAAATTTTCCACCCTAAAAGCTAAGAAAAAGTGAAAATGCAAAGCTGAATACTGCACGAGATATTAAACATAGCAGTAAAAAAAATCGAGCAAAAGCAGAATTTGCAGGGCCAGACAGCAGTTTCGTTCTTTTTGGGACTTGTCAGTGACACGTAGCGATGTGAACAGATACACCGGAACGAATTCTAGTTTATCTATCATGCTCAAATACTGTCACTCAACTCTATTACACCACCCCAAAATCAACCCTAAAAGATACCAGACTCTTAGTTTAACACAGGGTTCCTTTTAACAACCCCTAAAAATCGGATTGATGGCTTTTTAAAACCTCTAAAATATACGACGGTCATAACTCTTACGCCATTATAGCGAAAACCTCCCCCCTCCCCCCCCCTCCCCCGTGTACGTGTCGCTGTTCAGTGTGTGGTCTTAGACCGCTAAAACAGGATGCGAAAATAACGGTGATTTCTGCCTTAGAAGAGCGTATGAAAGTTTTCATAAATTACAAATTCTCCGAACGAGAGTTATTTTGGATGGGTTTTGAAATAAATTAAGTTTTTCTGATTTGCTGGCAACTTAAACTTTACAGGCACTGAGGCGGGTAAACCCACCTTGGACGGCTCAAAAATTTTAGCTGTCTGGGTAACAACAACAGACACAACTCCCTTCTTCCGATTCTTTCAAAAGTGCCGGAGTGAGAAAGCGGTGCTAAATCAAGTAATACCTTATTTAGGTTAAAAACAAAGATTGTCTATGCAGAGGTTTCGTTTCAGGCCGGATGCCCGCCATAACGTCCGGTTGAATAATTGTTTGACATTGAACGTCGGTAGTTCGCACACGAAATATAAATAATTATTTTTTAAGTGTGGAAATTGTTGAATGCACTGTGATGAATGGGACTTCATCAGTGATAATGACTCAGCCTTTGGATCCGACGAATGAAAGAGCTCTAGAGAGATATGGGATTCAACTGGCTGACGAACATTTTTAAAAC
>JAOBAT010099746.1:0-33192 GCA_026413305.1 Hydrozoanthus tunicans
TGACTTTGTCGATTAGAGCATGCCAGAGTTCATTTCTCGGACTTTGTCGACTAGAGCATGCCAGAGTTCACCTCTCTGACTTTGTCGAGTAGGGCAAGCCAGAGTTCACCTCTCTGACTTTGTCGATTAGAGCATGCCAGAGTTCACCTCTCTGACTTTGTCGATTAGAGAATGCCAGAGTTCACCTCTCTGACTTTGTCGTTTAGAGCATGCCACATTTCACCTCTTTGACTTTGTCGATTAGAGCATGCCGTTTGTCGATTACATTGTCGATTACAGCATGCTGGAGTTCACCTCTCTGATTTCACAATTTAGGCCAATTACAGAATACAGCGATGGCCGCTCTTTTACTTTGTCAATTCCAGCACATCAGAGATGGCCTCTCTGGTTTTGGGCGATAACAGAATGTCAGAAGTGGCCTCTATTAAATTTAATTTTTATATCACCTAATACGAACGATTTGATTGTTTGCTTGTATTAACCAAGTTTCGTTTGTGGGACACGTTAAGATGAGGCAGCAGTAAAACCAATGGTAACGAAGTAAAATAATTTATGGTTTCGCCATGTAGAGTTGGAGAATTTTGAATAAATTCTCAGGTTCATCCATTCATCTTTTAAAGTTAATCTTTGTAGTTACCTCATTTATATTTGCCAATCAACGAAACGACGCAGGGCTCGGTGTAATTCTTTCTTAAACCGCCTTTTGGATTACATAGCGACACTGACCCCTCAAACCAAGGTACACAAAAGATGAAACACTGCAGTTCATGGAGCGTCCGAAAAATACGTCGGTTCAGTCAATCGAAAAATATACGTACCGATTCAAGTATTTGGTTTTCATAGAATATAGTTTTGAATATTGTATTTTGAAACTAAATTAGCAGTTTAAGATCAGAAATTAACTAAAAATCTTTTAAACATAGCTAAATGAACTCATCGAGATAGCATAAAACACGCCCGACACTCTTTACAGGTCGAAAAAGATTTTAACAAGTTAAACTGCAAAAACAAAACACAAAGAGTCTTCAATAAGCTCTAACAAAACAAATGTCGTTGTCAAATCTTCGTTTTATGGGCAAACGTTCGGCTTAAAAAATCAGAGTTTTCTATGAAATTATTTATTATTATTATTATTTTCATTATTGTTGTTGTTTTTGTTGTTGTTATTATTATTATTATTATTATTATTATAACCTGAAAAAGTTGTAGTGTTTACTATGTACAATTTTTTCAAATTTTATCTTGATGAATCAAAACCTTAAACCCTGAAATAAGAAGCTAAGACAATTTTTTTTCTGTTCTCCTAGAAGGGTAAATCTTGACAAAACTAATAGAAGTTGATCCAAAACTGATTAGGTGAAAAAAAGGTTTATATTTTCAACACATATTTCTTGGTCAAAATTGGAAACAATTGCCACATTGTAAGTGAACTCTGAAATCGTTTTATTCTACTAGGAACTACTAGGGGCTATAGCCAATACTTCTTTACGCCTTGCAATCTTCTTAAAGATGACAAATTGCACTCACCCTATGGACGAGTAAGCTTTAGGAAAGTTTACTCGTACTTACTTATTCCAAATCTTGTGATTACTTAACTAAAATGATTTATTCATTAAGCCTCAAAACGTCCGACGTTTTCTGATTAAAAGTACCGACGTTTAATCAATGTTTGCGAGCGCAGCAAGAGTGAAGTTAAATAGAGTTCATTAAACACTCAGTGGCGTCTCGCATGTGCAAGATCACTTACTCAATTCTTAACGTTTCGTAGTATTAGCTGTACAAGTTCTTTCTTCGTTTTAACCAAACAAACCACTCTCTGCCTGCTTGTTCTCCGGTTATATTAGATCAGAAAGCGTTCTCACAAGCTCAGAATGCCCCGTTAGTTGATGCCCAGAGATGTTTTCTACTTTCATGTTTAGGAGAAAACTATTGCAATCCTTTGTGTTTGTTCAAACAAAGTGAAATATTTTGCAAAAAAAAGCTCTTATGTATTCTTTCATAAAAGGAAAAATCATTTTAGGTACCATTAAAAGCAGATTACATTCAAGAAATTGGGAAATACATACGGAGAAGAAGTACAACACCGACTTTAAGGTAAACTCAGCCATTTTGCTGTTTTGTCTTCAGAAGAAAGAATTTAACACAAACAAGGAAGGATTTTAAAATATTGAACTTAGTTCTCACCTGAGATTTGAAAACTGATTCCACAAAATCGAAAAGTAGTTCGCAGCTGTAGAGCAATAAAACAAAAGGAAATGTTTGAGATGAAAGAATCACCCTTGGGCTCAGCAGGGACTCGGCAAGGTATTGGTTGGTAGGTACAGACAGAAAAAACAACAGACTTTATTTTACATGGTTGAATAAATTGTTTTGCTTTCATTTAAGAGGAAATAACTCGAGGTAAGCAAGAATCAGGCGCACGTTTACAAAGATTAATGTTTGCAAATTTCTAGAGGTCGGTACACACAAACGAAAAAGCAATTAATCTATAAACATATCGCTAAGTGGAGTAGAGGACGCAAAATTGGTGTTAATAACAGTTTATTTACTGATATGCACAGCACAGAAGTCGACAGAATCCAGTAATTTTTCAAGAAATCCATTTTTAATCAGTTTCTGTTGAAAAAATCACTTAGAAAATTCTTTTATACTTTTATCAACTTCAATCCTGAAATCGTAGTAGTGAGTTCTTGCCGGCTTTCGCGATTTTAGGTCTGTGTATGATATTTTACATACCAATTGTGTGTTGTAAAGCACATGTTTAATTTTCTAAAAAAAGGTGGGAAAGCAGAGGATAATGGGTATGTTATATAAGTGTATAAATAAGGACTGCAATATAAGTTAAAAGTAACATAAAGTCAAAACATTTTGTTTTCCGAGGACTTTAAAAAGTAGCCTAGAAAGATGATGAAGTGTAGTCCAGAGGTGCAAGACGCAGGTGTGTTTCAAGTTATTTCTTATGTATTATTTCAGTTAATATATAAGAAAGAGTTAAATAAGAGCCTGATTAAGCTTAATTCCGGGGCCACGCCAATTGAGACAAAATGGCGGGCTTTGCAGATAGATAGTACCATAGTTAATATATTGACTGGTTAGGAAAGCCGGCAAACCTCAAAAGGGAAATACAAAGAATGTACAAAGGTGCTTTGTTTTATGTTGAACGAACCGTGACCCTGCACATTCTTTGTTTCAGGTGTTAGTGAGAATGTTTTGACTGGCTATTTGTTGATTTGCATTTCAAAAGCTTTTGTGTTTTCTGCACGTTTTGTGCAGGGTCAAGACCAGAAACACAAGAAAATTGTGAACAAAGACATACAACAATGGTCTCCTAACCAGTCCGTATATATTAACTATGATAGTACCAATGCTCTTTTATTGTTTTCGAAATATGCTCTTCCTTTTTTGGCTTAACTTCGAATTGTTTAACAAAATCTTACTTCCAAAAGCTTATACAATTAATCATCATATTAATGTCGGCACTTTTTATGTTTCTTTGAGGTGGATGAAAAAAGCAGTAAAGATAGATCTATGTATTTTGAAAGACAGAGCTTGTTTGATTCAGAATTGACAGTAGTACCCAAAAGTATCTCAGTGTTTTCGTGGAATTAATTGGCATCATCGTGAGAGAAGCTAGCCAAAATGGTCGGTTAGCCTAATAAATTATATATGTTACTACTGTTTGTAAAGTACTCAAGCTCAAGAACAAATAATCATCTATCAGTACTCGCTGGTCTGGACTGACTGGTCTGCAGCTCATGTTGGCTGTTAGATAAACGATTGAAGAAACAGGGAATTTGAGATGTTTCAAGAAATTATTGATCGGTTATCGTATATGTGATTCTAAGAGTTCCGGGTTAAAATCTTCTTAGATAAAACAACACTTTAGTTCAGTCTGCTGGTACTTTCTGTATCAGATTTGAAAAGTTTGATGATAAATAAATTTATGACAAAGGTAGTTTCAATTTGAATCTTTATGGTTCTCAACCCACAAGGAGTCGAAGTCATCAGGACAGACGATGGCTTTAAGTAAAAAGCAGAACCTCGTCAGTTCGATGTGGTAGGTTGAAATACCTACTGGTAACCAAGAAAATCGCTGATTGGGATAGTATAGGCTGAACACACTAGGCTGAATATATTGAGAGCGACAACAAGTGCCCCCAAACGGCAGTTGCGTTCAACCACGGCATTGACAATAGCGATGCCGTTGGTAGGAACTAAGGTAAAGACGTTATCAACAAGATAAAGCTATCGATATTAGCGACAATAACAACAACGACAACAACAATTATAACAACAAAACAACCTATGATGGTAGAAAATGCGATGGCAGTACACTGACAAGAAAGACGCCACCAACAACGACGCTCTGAACGCACAGGTAACGATTACGAGAAACAAATGACTCTTATTTGGTTTCATAAATTATTTTCATTTTCCAGATGTTTAGGTTGTCCTTGCTGCCATAACCATGTACAAATGACAACTTGTTAAGCTGACAAACAGACAGCACAGTGTAGAGTTATGTATAAGTTTTTTTTACAAATGGCACTATAGCGTGGCCGTTTTTGCGAACTTACTTTTGGTTTCTTTATAAGCAACAGTAATTCCTTTCACACTCTCCACTCCTTTAACGTATGTACTTCAAGATGAAGTTGAATTTTTCGGCCGCTGTTAGTGAATGTATATCAAGAAATGCTTCTTAAGATAATATGTATTGCTTTCTCCCTTCTCGCTTACTTTGAAATAATAAATCAGTCGAAGTGGCGAAAGATAATCCACAGTTACTTGTATAGGAGTAATAAGTCTAGCTGAAGATCGGAAACGACCATTTCCTTACAAGGGCAAACACTAACAGGACTTCTATTCTTTTTTGAGTTACCTTTTTTTAGATAGCAAACATCACTCAATTAATAGTGCACTAGTACGGTTTCATTTGTTTCATTTACTAGTTTGAAATCGTCTTTAGTCTAGTCTTCATGTTAAACAAGTTATTCTTTTTATGTTTTGATTTTCGAACGTGATTTTGTGATTGTTAATTTGGGCGTCTTTAGTAATAAAAGCATTCGAACAAGATTTGAATTACATTTTAGCGGAGCTTTATGTATCATTCTGGATGGTAAACCACACTGAACTCTTCAACTAATTACAAGTTAACAAATAAAGCTCACTGTAAATGAAGACGACGGAGAAGCAAGAACTTATGTTGTTGATCATTTTCCTACAACTGAAAAACCCGGCCCGATTCCGCAGCCACTCACTTAAGGGAATGGCGTAATTTCCCAATCAGTGACCAAAACCAGTAAGGTTACTGCCATTCTTTTCACTTATCTTAAACTGAAGTTCTGGCAAACGCTCATTGGTTCGATAATAATGTTGTTTAAAAACATCCAACAGGAAAAGCACGCAGGAAAGGGCCAAGTTCGTTGAAACGAGAACATCACAAGGTGCTAATTAACTAGTTACTATAACATTTATATAATTACTCGCCACAAACTCTTGACCATAAAACTCTTGGCTCGTCTTTTTCCGATTGAAAACATAACCTAAAGTGATAAACACGAGCTATGGAGCCGAAATAATCTATTTACGAAAAACTATAAAAGTTGCTGTTTATTGGTGGAGTCTTTCACAATAAACGGCACACTCGACTTAATTAACATTCTCTGCTTGTTCCTTGTGTATTTGGTTAACAAATTTAGTTTATCAACGATATTCTGTGGTTTGTGAAAAGCTGTTGATTTTTGTAAAAAATTCAAAACTTTTACACATATATATATAACCATGCGCATTTCGAAATGACATTTATTATCGTAAATTTAGCCTTTCGCTTGAACATTTTTTAGTATTCAGTATTTAAATTTTGTAGAAAATTAAACTGTTGTCCCACGGTTGTATTAAAATATCATCTATAATACTTTCCAATTTATTTCCCTCTTGTGTCTGTATAGTAAGAGACCCAAGACATGCAAGCTCGATAAAAATAAAATTGGTTGTTGCTTTGAAATAAACATTAAAGTTTTGCAATTACTTTCAGTGTCGGTGTGAACTTAGTGAGAAGCAATTAAAGATGCCTAAAAAACCTGTAATTTGTAATTGCACTTCGACAAATAAACGGAACCAAGTTAAAAACGGAAAACTATTAGGAGCAGTTCGTACCGTCAATCTTGATCAGTTTTGAAATCGTGGCAATAAAATGAAGTAAATAGGTTGGAAAACACTACTAATACAAACTCTGAATGATCTGGTTATTTTCCAATGAAAAGATTTACAGCAATTTTGAAAATTAAGAAAGGGGAAATATTTTGACAAGTTTTTCGTTGGTGGCTTATGATACCTATTTCGTCGTCAATTTTAATTTCAGGTCAGGATTTATTTACTAAAAAAATTCAGAGAACAAGATCAAGCATGCAATAGGGACTTAAATAATGAGTACAGTAAAAAAGGAAAAGAAAGTGTTAACATGTATGAAGGAAAAAATGCTTAAATCGTGGAGTACTTGAATAGACCTTAGTTTTTGCTCAAGAGAGTGATTTGTGAGGTTACTTTTAAGGGGCTTATCCATGGAGTTCCACAGCCACATTAGCTAATATTCTCAAGTTTTAAAAGCTTCTCTGTGGTTTGTTCATGCATTTGACTGTTGATTTTAAAGATCGTAATGTATAATATTGCACAATGCTGAACAGGTATGATTGATTATAATGTACAATATGGAACGATACTGATTGGTGAGAATGATGATATTGTACAATATTGCACGATACTAACTGGTAAGAACGACTATATAGTGTACAATACTGCACGATACTGATTGCTAAGAATGATTACAATGTACAATACGGAACGATACTAACTGGTAAGAATGATTATATAGTGTGCATCCTAGCAAGCAATATAGCGTTCCAGTTTCCCCAAACAGTTAACAAAGATTTTTGTCAATGCTGAGCGGCCAAGCCCTCCAAGTAAACACGGCGGCTAGTAACCATCTTTCAAATTAAACTTAACATGTCTAGCTCTCGTTTGACGTTGCTACGAATCGACAGCGAGACATTCGACCTGTTCCGGATTCAAGCGATGTATCTAGTCTAACCCAAGCCACATAACGTCCTCGTCTATATGTGTTCATTCCTTTCTATTTGTTATCGACCAGAAAGAGATTACTTAATTGACCCGGGTTAACGGAGTACCGGCTCTACCGACATGTTTTCCCCTCGCTGAAACTCGTACAAGTCTCTATAAAGCCCGGCGCACACGAGAGGAAACGGCTGAGCAAAAACTCTCGCGAGGCCGTTAGCTCAGCTGTTTCCTCCCGTGCGCGCCTTAATTTTGGTGAGGCAAAAATTATGAAATATGACAGATATTTGTCTCACGACCTCGCGAGGCAAAAATCTCACCAAAATTTACGCACACATGGGAGGAAACAGCTGAGCTAACGGGCGAGACTTTTTGCTCAGCTGTTTCCTCTCGTGTGCGCCGGGCTTAAAAAGTACTCGCTCACGGACACTGGATAATACGGACAACGTACGCCTTCCATCTCCCCAAAAGCCTGTTTTCATATGAATTCAACCCGGTTTTTATGGACAACTGATTTAGTTCTGAAGATTATAGTTCTTTCAAGTTTTAAAGGTTATTGTGCTGCACATCGATTAAGCATACATGCAGAACAAGGATCGTTTTTTGGGTTTTAGGGCATTCTCCTTCAAGTGTTGGAGTGAATGATTTTGAGGTGTTTTGTAGAATTTGAATAAAGTTCTTTATAAATTCAGTTGGATGCAAGAGGTTTGCTTGAGTATGAGTTACAGATGCTACAGATGGGGAAGGAAGGGGGGGGGGGATAGGGGGGCGGTGAACTCGTGCTATATGCATATTTTATATTGGGTTGCTTCTGAGGTAAAAGAAGCGTACATTGGTTGCCAGACAAAGCCGAAGAACAATGTATATCCACTTTAAGTAAATGTACAAATTGACAGGTTAAAGAAAGTCGTTCTGAGAACTCACTCGCCTATTTCACTGAATGCAGAACGTCTTTCAAGCCCTCGTCACGAAAAACAGTTTTGTTTGAGTTGTATACTCACCATAACCCAAGTATTGCACTAGATTAAAAAAGAAATGGAACAAAAACTAAGAATTTTGAAGATGTGCATAGAGTAACTCTGATAATGTAAACAACTGATTAAAGCAGACCACCCATTTTATCCCGGCGCTTTTCGCATGAACCACGGTTCACTTTAATGGTTGGTTTAAATTACACTACTTTTACCCTATATTGAATTTCTTAGCAAAGAACAAGAAAAATGGCCTCACATTCGAACCAGCAGTTGAAATTGTTTTCACACCAGAACATTATTCTAAAGAATTTTCTCCACCGCTCTTTGGAAGCGCGATTATTGCTCGTACTCTAGACAGTGAAAAACGCCGAAGTTCGTTCGGGCCAAGCAACGCTTTAAAGGAAATTCTTACAAAACTAGTACTGTGCGATGATAGAATATTTGCAACAATCTCGCATCAAAATCTGTTTTTCTGACTGAGACTGGCTGGTTAAAGAAGAAGCCAAAAGTGTAAGCTCGTAAGAGAAACTAGAAATATAGGGAGAAATTGACATATGTCATGGCACGTGATCAAACATTTTCAATTGCTGGGTTTCATCAATAATTATTAAAACAAACGCAGGTATGGAGTGATTCGTAACAATGTATAAAGCCCCGAGTGGCAGGTAATGGTGATAATGATAATTTATCATAGTCAATTGCCCTCCTTTGTCCTTAACTGCATTCGCAACTGTTGTTATAATGACATAAGGATTTTAACTACAGATGTTTCAATTGTTTGACGTTAGGCCCACGTGTCACTGTACAATTACTATGAATTAGTTCGCCCAGTCGAGTTGTGTTCCACCGGCGATCAGTGTCTGTTTCTAATTGTATGGTTTGTTTGAGTGTTTAGTCCTATCTTTTGGATCACATGTCTTAAAATTGGCAAGTATTGTTCGTTAAACAAAACGAAACATGCAATGAAAAATAGAATTCTAAATCTTTCTGACACTTCGCGGGTTTCCTATTGTCTCCGACCGTAACGCGCTTGACCTCTCACAACAAAATACATCGCCACGAACCTACTTTTTATTCCTTCCGAATTCGCATCATTGGCCGTACTCCGCTCTAGAAAAAAGTGTTAAAAAATTAAACTACACAAAGACTAACGTGGCACTTAACTCAAGGTTGGGAATTTTCTTTGTTGTGAAAAAAGCAACTCTTATGTGACAACTGACAAATAATTCTTTGTTTCTAACCCATCTGTTACTGGCCTGCTAAGAGAGACAGTTTTTTTCATCCATTTCTGAAATTACCTACACTAATATGTTGATGCATGGAAAGCCAGGTTCGCAGAGATAAAACCCTTGATTAAGAAAACTGCTTAATTACTTAGCTTCATACTGTGTCCTTAACTACTTCTTTATGCTGTAAACTAAAGAACAAGGGGGAAAATTAAACACCAGCAAAACCCTAACATCTCCCCCCAATACATAGTAACGCGTGCTGTTGAAATGAGTTGAAATTATCAAATGACTCGCGGCACGTGCCTTCCTGTGTTCAAGATAATGCCAATGGAAATGCGTTTGTTTTCGCTGAGAGTCGAGCACGCTTTGAAAGACCAGTTCCCGGTCACACTGTGTTATTGTCTTTTACTGGTTAACGTCGCTGTTTCTAGATGAAACAGTTTTTTCCGATGAGCTATGTCTCTCATAACGACTTCAATAAATTCTGGAGAATTGTTGAAGTTTTTTCTTTAATTTCTTTTGACTAACACACAGATTTCACCGACCGATTTTGATTTATTTTAGAGACTATTCATTTGTTTCTTGAACATTTTGGAGCGTTTGCAGAATCGACAACTTTTGGCGTGTATGGTTGGACAAAAAACCGAGTTGAACTAACAACAACAAAACAAAAATGAAACACTTCTAGCAAGCGGGATTTTTTCAATATTCAGGCCTTATTCTGCTTCGCCTTATTTTTAACGTAAACACTCTATTAACAAACTGTACGTCTTGACAGCGAGTTAATGACAACATAAATTGCTGACTGTTTCCATAGTGATGAAACTTTTTGTCCCATTTTTGCATTAACCGTTTGTTTTCGTTTAACAAAATTAACTAAGACAATTTATGTTGAAAAAATTGACAAAAGTTAGAAGAATCCCGAATCATCCACTCTCGAAAAACCTTATTCAGTGTTTTCTTTCAAAAACATTTTGAAAATTAGATTTTTTTATCCTTTAGTCTTAGCCCAATGATCGCAGTGTTAAAAGTTTCCCTTGTTTTGTTTTATAGTTTTCTTATATGGAAACAAAAGCATATTTATTGTGGTTTTCTTTTTAAAAAAAATCTGCTCATACTTATTTTCTATAGACGATCGGTTGGCGTTAAAGTGGTTAGAAATAGTTAATTTCTAAATATTTTCAAAATTCCTGCGAAATTGTAAGAAAAATCTGTGCAAACCATAAGGTGATCTTCCCTCCACAGGGGTGAAGAACACAAAACATGTTATTTTCTTGTTTTGAAATATCAAAGTACTCATATTTTTCAATCGTGAAATTCATGCAGCATTGGTTTGTTCTAGAACTTGAAGAGAAAAGAGAACAGGCCAGCATTTGTTGTTGGTTTCAAAAAATTGAGCATGAATGCCTCTAGAACACGAAAATTTAACAAACACCAAACTTTTATTACTATTACTGACACCGGTATTTGAGCATAGTGTCAGTAGCAGTCAAACTTAGTTGTTGTAGTTAGTTAAAAAGCAGTCAGAAAAAACTCTTACCCGAATCTATTTCGTTGTTAAAGCTAGAGATTTAGTACTGACCTTTACAATCTTTTTACGGTTAATAGATTATTTTGTCGGCACAAACTATGCGTTCTTAGTGCTTCTGTCAAGCTGTTTATAAAACCAGGTCACCGTTTCTAGCTTTTCTTTAACCTTGAGTCTGTAAGTAGACGATAACCTCTTCAAGACATACTGAACAAGATTATTTCTTGGCCTGTCAGGCTGTTGTATATCTGTACTTTGGAGTGTAGAGACTTTAACTCCCCCTGGAAGGGAAACACGCTTTTTTTTATGAGAACAATTTTACAAGCACACCGAGGCTCAGATTGGCCAAAGTTTAAGAACAAGTTAAGAACAAGCTGAGGTTCGGGGCTCAATTGAACAATTTTTTTTAAGCTTTACAAAAAATGATTCGCAATTTTTTTTTCTTTTAAATTATCATTGCTTCAAATTAAACACTAACGTAACTTAATTTGACCAAGGTAAGAGTTGGAATATAGTAGAGTCACTGAATAGTCACTGGAAATCGTCTCGGGAAAATGAATCAAGGGACGAGTTGATCAAGAATACACCCGCCAATCAATCCGTTTTCAAATACATGTGACTTAGTCTTTTTTCTATTTAAACCACAAATAGAAATAAGAGCAAATTAAGAACAATTTGAGGCTTCAAATCGCCAAAAAATTAAGAACGACGAGAAAAAACTTGCTTGCTATTGATGAACTAAGATGTATAGTTAAGTTTGCAAAGCTATTCACTAGGGCAAGAATAGAAATGAGGCACCTCAAGCATTCTAATTACTCTCTTTAAATTACTCTCTTTCTCATTATGTTAAACTATTTTTGAGCGAAAAGCCATTGTTCGTAACATCCGCTTCTGAAGTAAGAAGCAGGCTCTATTGAGAGTTTAGAATGCTTACGAACCACTGCAAATGGTGTTAAGATAAATTTAGCTAAATCGTTCACTATAACGTCATAACCAGTGATTGGAGATTACGAACTACCAAAAATAACAAACGAATGAATACGGAGTTGAATTATTTTAATTTCAGAGCAAATAGCTTTCAATAGCAGCCCGCATTTAAATACGCTATTACTTTATGCAGAATATGTTAAGCTATAATGTCAGCATCAAAGTTAACAACCAACCGCCTATTTACTAAGTACAACCAAGCTCTTAAAAAGAGGTGTAAAGAATTGACTGTGAGAGAAAATATTCTGAATGAATCTATGAACGGCATCTGCCAAAAATAAAAACAAATTAGCAGTTATGGAAATTATCACCTTAAAAGGCGCGAATTTCATTTTTTTCTTTTTAAAACATAACCCAATAACTGCGTTCAGAACGCATTCAGGTGTTCGTCACATTTCAAATTCCCATGTGACAGCGATAGTGTTAAAGAAACTTAATCCGTTGGCAGTAAAACAACTTTCTTTTACTCAAAAAGCTGAAAAAATGGATGGAAAATAGCCGATGTTCTTTAAAAAGCGGCAACTGGGTGAATTCATAATTCAAACTCTGTGAATTCCTTGAGTTACTGTGTAATTTATCAAGGATATCGATATTGTTATTTTGAGGTCTTCTTGTCTTCAATGGTATTCTCAGGTTTTTGTATGGTCTCACTCGATAGAATGTTCAAGAATACATAATATTTCTAAAGAGTTGTTTCTGTAGAAATAAAAGAACCGAATAACTGAAAAAAAAAACATACATGCAGAAGATTCAGTAGCACTAGCCAAAGGGAATTCGACGCTGTCAAGTTTCGTCTAAGAAAGTTAAGTCCGTCCATTTTAAAACCTAAATCATCTTTAAAAAAACTTGCCGACGTGTCTGTGTGGAGGAATTGAGCCTTTCATGAAGAAAATAAATCTTAAATCATTTAAAGCATTTGTTTCAGTCGTTGCGCATCCGAGATCAAAAGATTAAATGATCAACTTGGCAGACGAAAGCTCATTATCATAAACCCCAAAACAAACATTCTGCCACTTCGAATAGCAAGCCCGATAACCAGTGGTGATTAAGTACTCTAACATGCCCTGGAGCAGATGAAACCATGGAAATATTTTACCCCGGAGCAGATAATATCATGGAAGTATTTTACCCCTTGAGCTAAAGATATAATTGCTGTATTTCACCGGATTATATTTAGTACGGCGTGCAAAATTGGTTTTCACTTTTCGGCAGCACCTACTCTTAAATTTAATCGGAACACAAATTCTTTTAGTCTTTTGGGGCATGGGATCACTCAACAAAACCATCATAAAGTCTAAATTGTCGAATACTATTTTAGTCTAATTGTCTGTTAGTTTTTCTAATGATTGAAGAGCCGACAAAATGAATGTAAACTAGGCACAATTTTCTTTAGAGGCGTGGTACTAGATTTAAAGGTATGAAGTTCAAAGTTTCCTAGAAAAGATTGAAGTGAAGAGGTGCTAGAACAAAAAGAAAGGATTACTGGTTTTATGGACAACTCTAACCCGACTCGGCGAGTATTCTTTTCCACAAAGGAAACAATTTGTTTTGTGTTCACTTTCAATGGGAATAGATAAAAGCGCTATAAAACAAAGAAAACGCTTAGGAATTCCAAACGCAAAACTTCGCGTAGCAAAAGGACTTCTTTTAACTTAATTTCTCCCTCAAAATTTCCCTAATCTTAAAATTACTTAATACCGGGCCAAATCCCAGGCAGTATTTGTAGTTTTGGACCGATCGTTGCTGAGTTCAGCAGGTGTGACCAATTAGAAACACTGCACATGCGTAGATTGATTTCGAGTCTTCTTTTAGCGTTAGCATGATGAATTATACATCACACGTGTCATAGTCGAACTCGAACAGATGTCGGTAATAATGAACTCAGAGCCGAGAAAGATCAAGAACTGAAGTATAAATCAACTCTCCTTGAAAATATATCCACGGAGATTTCGACGTCCTGCAAAACCAAAACTATTACCACACTCAAAACTAGAAGTTTTTTTGAAACAGTATGGAGAAAAATCAAGGTTAAATTTTCCCAGCCCTCTAAAACCTTTCCATTACTAAATTTGCATTTGTTTCATTAGACCGAATTCGAAGGCTCGATATTAAACTTTGCCGACCAAGGCCTAATCGAATTTCTGTTATTTTCTTTTTGCCATCATTATTTGGGCTGAAAGTTCAGATGCGAAAATGAGCTACGGAGAAATCTTCAAAATTCTTCGATCTAACTTCGACATACAGTACAAAATATCTCTTGTTCCTCTGTTTTGAGATTACTTCAAGCAAAACCTCCAGCGCTTTGAGCTATAGCGTTCTTTGTCATTTATCATACAAAAATTGTTCAAAGAGTGACAAAATTTCATATAGATTTAAAAGCCGACAAAATGCTTGTAGGGTATTCTAAAGGCCGTAAAATGAAGTGACAGAATTTACCGGTTTTTAAATGGGAAGTCTCCAAGGTGTAAATTATGCTTGTTGTTCAACAACCACGCGCAAAAAGGAAATTGTTTTTTAAAGAAAAAAAAAGATCAAGCTGGGATGGATATTTATTAAAATATCCTGGTTGAGGTCTATTCGCAGTTTCTCGCTCCTCTGGCATTGGCAGTTATTGTGCAGTCACAGCCAATGAGATCTCAAGCATTTTGACACTCCAGGCCCATGCATCAACACAAGCCAAGAATTAGCACAGCAAACAAAGCGGCGGATTTTGTTCTCAAGGTCATCCACTATATATTGCTATAGCACTAGCCCCCGAAGTACAGTAGCAGAGCAATTCGCCTTTGGTTCACAACCAGGGAAAAAATCTCTTATTCGCAATGACGTCCCTCAAAGAAATTCCAAAGTCCTCGGCTTTTTCAATACCAACAACAACAACTATTTGTTACCCTCAAGTGGACGAAGATACGGAAAACTCTGAAGTTGCCAGTAATCGTGGAAAATTACAGCTTCTCCCGCCTGTGCTAGGAACACGAAGGCGACGAGCGAATACAAGCGCCAAACAAAAAGAACCTGCGGTTGTTGCAAGGAGAAACGCTCGAGAAAGAAAGCGAGTCAAACTAGTTAACGACGGGTTCACTCGATTACGAAAACACGTCCCGACGGATCCGAAAAACAAAAAACTTTCGAAAGTGAAAACATTACGCAGTGCTATAGAGTATATAAGACATTTGCAGCAATTATTAACCCAGACAAGCAAGCTGCCCATAAGTTCTGATCAGGACCAAGATGCAGCTGTCTCGAATACAAATTGGATACCCGGCGACTTCGTAAGTATTGAGTTTTCCCGCCATATTGTAACGTCTTGCGGCCTTCGCCATTTTGACAGCAAGTATAGGTGCGTGTGTGCAGGAACAAAAAAGCGTTACATAAAGCCTGCTCGATTAATTTTACTTTGTACAAATGTTTGCTAACTTTGCTCCTTCGCAAACGAACTGGCGTCAAATTCATACCGAGAATTGAGTTTAAATTTTTATTTTCGGAACAACCGGATTTTGTTATTTCAAAAGAGATGAATGAAATATTGTTACTGCTTCCCTTCCTCTTTTGGAAAATGTCATTTCTGACGACACTCGCTCAAAAATTTGTGAGTTTGTTTCATAAAAAACAATTTAGGGTTGAATGGTATGACAAGGAGTTTAAGATTTAGCTAAAATAGATTTTCGTTAAGACTTAGAATAATTTTTTTCATTTAAAATACCCAAGACAATATATCTTATTGAATATCAAGTTTCAAGAGAAAATTATCTGTTTTCTCGCTTCTGTACTAGCAGACTAGTGTTTATTGCATCCTTGTTCAATACCTCGAGTAAATGAAGACAAACTCGATAAATGAAGTTAACGAGTTGTGAGCGATATCAGGATATACTTTTGAATATATTTGTGCTAACGCCCTACAAAGGATTTCTCCTTACGGTTGGTGAATTAAGAACAAAGTAGTGTAACTGGTAAAATTTTTGTAGATTTGCATTAAAAGTTATTGTTAATACGACGCACTAATTTTAGGCGTTTTATTTCTGTACAGAAACGGGAGGTCGAATTCACGAAAAATGTTTATGAATGTTCAAACACAAGTATACGATCGGGTAGTACACAGGCGAATACCTTTTGAGCTTCGACGATTGCGAGCGAAGGAACATTTTGACAAGCAGAATTAACCTGAGAAGCAATACAATTGGAAAGTGTTGCAAACATGGTGTAAACCCACAAAACAAAGGATTCAAAACCACCAAGAACGATAAAGATCTTCACAAGAACCTGGAGGTTTACAAGATGAATTATTCAATTTAAATTCTAATGCGGATTTGCTGAACATTGACAACGAGTGATATTCAGCGAACGTTGATTCAATGCGCCAATGCCCTAATTTCCTCTACATTTGACGGAAAGCAATCAGGGCTCAAGATTCTAAAGAAAAAGAACGATCTTATCAGACTCAAAAGAAAAGATAATATATATATATTAAAATCAAAGATTTATAATAAAAGTAGAATTTGTAATTATCTGCTACAAGACTGTGTAACTTGCTATTTCAAGTTTCTCGCTGTTTATGATTGTGAATACTTGCAAAACACATTTTTGTAGCAAAACCATAGAAATAAATTATTTCTCATACACAGCAGAGCACTTGTTCTTTCAAAAACTGTTGACGTTCACACAGAACGATAACAGATTGTACGGGTTTCTTCTATTTTTGCTTAGAAAACTACATGAACGGGAACAATTTTGAGAAAATAGACAAGGAAAAAGTTGACAACTTCAACCAGCGTAATCATAGGGTCTGAGCATAAATTCGCAAGTATAGTTTTATAGAATAGTAAAATACGCAGCATTACGGTTACACAATGAACGATGTTTGTGTTGCTTAAGCAGAACTCATTTTAATACGACTGCCACAAGTCTTGTGCTTCGCAATGATTAATAATTTATCTGTAGTAACTGGTGGAATACCTGCAAATCGCAGCCAAACTCGAGTATAAGTTTAAATGTCTGGGAAATAAGCCGTGGATATAATTATAAGACCCTCTTCGTATTACCCCGACAACATTTATTCTGTTTTTTTCTTTTCAGAAAAAAAAATCATCTGTTATCTATGATAAAAAGGAATCGCAAATAAAAAAAACAAAACCACAAAAAGCAGATAAATTTAGTCTTTGAAAAAGAAGTTTACTCATTTAAACTTTGGAATTTGAGCGCTGCGTTAATTTGCGACCAAACAACTAACTTATGGACGCCTTTTACTTCATTTCTGGCGAATCTTGTATCTGTTAGTTCTGTCGCATTTGGAAACCCTTGTCGTTTCTTCAATTCTTGCTTGTGGCTTGAGAATTTGACAATTTCCGAGTGTGTCGATCATAAAGCGACACGTGCCGTACACAATTCGCCAATCATCATTATTGCTAGTTCTAATTACAGCTCTACAAACAACTCGATTGGCTGGTTAATTCGATTTCATTGTATACACTATTTAGGGCCTGCTTTTGTTCGTGCAAATAATCCCATGCTTGTTCTCCGCGCTCTCAATATGTGAGCGGATGTGTCAAGAACTTGCTGTTTAATCAAGACTTGGGAATCGATGTTTATCGTGTGGACGTTTCGTTCAGCTTTCAATTCATTCACTAGCCGGGTTTTTAAAAACTAAAGCTTCAAAAAGCTAGCTATGTTTTCCCGCTGCGTTAGGATACTATATATCGATAAATAAAGCCACAAGAATTTTGTGTACAGGATAAACTAAAATCGGTCGAAAGAAAATTTTTTGACAATTTCTTTTTCTTTTTGAGATTGAGACCTTATATCGGCGACCATTAAGGATATTTCTTTGCTATCCAGGAAGTGGATTCGTATTGTCTTCTTGAATGAAAAGCTTCATTATCATAAACAGAGTTTCTTTCCTGCGTTAATTAGGCAGGTGCGTTGAATTCTATTTTGAAATAGCAGATTCCCACAAGACAAAATCGCACGTCAACCCGAGTATTTCAGATTTTTGAAAGAAAACCACTAAATTTGAGCATCCACTGAGTTGCTGTCGTTTACAGTGGAAATTACTTTCATATCGTGTCGAAGGTAAACCGCAAGGCTGACATTTTAGTAAGACATGACGTGTTTTCTTTGAAAATAGCCTAAAAGAGCACAGCAAAGCGGATAAGTTTTTACAAAAACAACTTAATAGGATTGTGTTATGAGTTTGTTGCGCCATTAATATTCCGGGATTTACCGAACCAAGCCTTCAGTTGAAATACGCGTCATCAAAAATAGAGGCCATACGAGTTTGATATATATATATACACGCGCCATAAATCTGCGAGGAAGTCTATTACACGAAACATGCGACTGAATTAGGAGAACTGCTTGAAAGCAGTCGAGTTCTTTTTTATTTTTTGCGATTCAAGAAAAAGCAACTGGTCCACAAACAAGAAAAGTAAAAAAGAGCTCAGAACTTTAGAAGTTATACACAATCCTAAGCTGAATTTCAATTTCTCGTTTATCTTTCTGTAGCCATGACAGTAAAGTGGTTTCGTTTTGTTTGACGCGAAGACGAATTTCACTGATAATAATGTCCAACTTTCAATTATTTTGCTCATTACAGTTAATTGGCAATCTCATCCATGTGAGCGTTCGAGAGCTCAATTTATTAACGAGAAAAAGTGGGTGGATTTAGTGATTTCTTTGAAGTGACCGAAATTATTTCTCCGCACCATTTTCCCGGCTTAATGCATAGCTTTACCGCGAATTCTATTTCACCAAAGAAACGTCAGAACAATAAGAAAGTAAGATTGATTGACAGAAAACTATCTAAACAGTGCCTGACGATAAAGTAAATACTAAAACTTGAGTTTCAAGTTTTTGACTTCAGCTTCTTGCAGCTGGTCAATCTTTTCTGTGGCTAGAGCTTACGTCTCTGATCTGTTTGCAGCATAGCTGTACATCAAGAGAATTCTGCTTCACTTTACTCACCACAGAAACAAGATAAAAAGAAGAAACAGCGAAAAAGGACCTAAACGATGTTTCTTAATAAAACTGAAATTAGAGTTGCTTGGAATCTAAGTTGAAAAAATATGTCGGTCTTTTCAGTCTGAAACAAACCTAGGAAACTTTCCTATTTCACGACCTGTGCAGCACTAAAAATATTGATTTGCAAATCAAAATATAATCTGTCCCTCGAAAAAACTAAACCAAAGTTTATCACAAGTTAACCAAACTCTTAAAATATCGTAGCTTTGACACGCACAAGTTTTGGCCAAAACATTTTTCAAATCAAATAAGTTCTTTCTATCTTCGATTCAAAGAAGTTTCAGATTTTTCTTTATATAGTTCTCTATTGTGTCGCTGATCTATAAATAAAGTAGCACCAGTATTAGGCAGATCGAGCTATACCCACAGACATCAATACACAAACATCGAGAAAGCAGGCTATCCACAGCCAACGGACTGATATCAAGTATCTGAAGAGTACCGAGGCATAAAAATTTTCCTCCCTAAATAATATCGCTCGGTTCAAAAATTACCCTTGAAATTAACGTTTTCCCTAAAAAGCTACACAGATGTTCCTTTAACAACCCCTAAAAAATACCGGACTGATTACATTATTTTAACTCCTAAAAACACGACGAATATACCTACAATCCAAATATAGGGAGAACCCCCTGGGAGGGAAGGGTTTGAAACAGACGGTTTTCTTAAAGTATTTTTGCAATTTAAGTATTCACTAGTTAATAAAATACACACACAATTTCAGCCTACGCGTACGGTCCTTCTTATAAGAGGAGCGTTTGGCGCAGTGGCAAACTCTCTGCTCCCCAATCGTGATTGAGAGTTGGATATTTAGGCATTTTCGCATGCATTAAAATGGCATTAAAAGTCATTCGTAGAGCCCCTAATGGTCTAGAGGCTGCTTCACCAAAGTCATTCGTAGAGCCCCTTGTGGTCTTACCCGGCTGCACTAGCAAAGTTCTTCATAGACTGCCCGGGAAAACCCACGTTAAGATCAACACGCAATAAGATAGCTATGTTGCCAGCATGGTTGTCGCGGTAGTGTAGTGGTCATCACACCCGACTAGTAATCCGGGGACATGGGTTCGAATCCCATCTGCGGCAACATGTTTTTCTTTCTTGGCCCCTAGTGGTCTAAAAGCTGCTGCCTCAAAGTCTTTCTTAGAGCCCCTGGTGGTCTAGAGGATGCTTTAGCAAAGTCTTTTATAGAGCCCCTGGTGGTCTAGAGGATGCTTCAGCAAAGTCTTTTATAGAGCCCCTGGTGGTCTAGAGGATGCTTTAGCAAAGTCTTTTATAGAGCCCCTAGTGGTCTAGAGGATGCTTCAGCAAAGTCTTTTATAGAGCCCCTGGTGGTCTAGAGGATGCTTTAGCAAAGTCTTTTTAGAGCCCCTGGTGGTCTAGAGGATGCTTTAGCAAAGTCTTTGTTAGAGCCCCTGGTGGTCGAGAGGATGCACTAGCAAAGTTTTTCTTAGAGCCTCTAGTGGCCTAAAAGCTGCTGCCTCAAAGTTTTTCTTAGAGCCTCTAGTGGCCCAAAAGCTGCTGCCTCAAAGTCTTTCTTAGAGCCTCTAGTGGCCCAAAAGCTGCTGCCTCAAAGTCTTTCTTAGAGTCCCTAGTGGCCAAAAAGCTGCTGCCGCAAAGGCTTTGTTAGAGCCCCTGGTGTAAAGGATGCTGCAGGAAAGTCTTTCTTAGGGCCCCTAGTGGCCTAGAGGCTGCTGCAACAAGTCCTTCGTAGAGCCCCTGGAGGTCTAGGGGCTGCGGCCGCAAAGTCTTTCTTAGAGGCCCTATTGGCCTAGAGGCTGCTGCAACAAGTCCTTCGTAGAGCCCCTGGAGGTCTAGGGGCTGCGGCCGCAAAGTCTTTCTTAGAGGCCCTATTGGCCTAGAGGAAGCTGCAGCAACGTTCTTCAAAGAGTCCCGAGTGACCTAGACCAGCTGCTGCCAGTAAAATCTTTCGCAAAGCCTTTAGTGGTCTAAAGGCACCTGCAGCAATATCTTCATAGTGCCGATTAAAGATTATTTGCCCAGTCCCAGGCGATGAAGTGGTGTCTTTGGCGGTCCGTTTAGTGATAACTGACAGTAGAGCAAACTCGAGCAACATGCAAAGTATCATCTTCTAAATTTGGTCACCTACATGCAGTTCGCTAGTTGTTTCATCCGAACTGTTCCAAGGTTTCCAGCTGTGTGTTACACCGACAAAACCTGGTTGCACAAAACCTTAATCAAGAACAATTACTCGGTTTCGCAATAACAAACAGCCGTCTACTGTAGTTGTTGTTGATTATTAAAATAATGCTTATTCGCTTCCAATGTTATCGTTTCCAGGCAACCCGATGACGTATACTTCAAGAGTCGAAAGAACCGGACCAGCACTTGCAGCATTCTGAACCTGGTCGACTCCTAGGAACACTTGCATTTTGTTTACCACGCTCGTGTTATCGACTTCTGTGCCTAGGTTTAGAACGCAAAGTGGTATTCTCGATAGACAGTCGTCATTCGCGTGTTTACTTGCTGACTGATAATCAATGTCATAAAGGTAAGCCAAAAAAATGTTGCCCAACGTTTCATTCTGTGAACGGCTAGAGCTAGAAATCTGTTTTCGAACCCAAAAAACTCAACAACTTGCGATTGACAATTAACAAAAAAAATGTCCGACAACAAAATTATATTCGCCAACAATTTACTAAGCGCCTCTTTCTCAGTTTGTGCATAATTGCACTCGCTCGTATTTATAGTGTTCGCAAAGCAATCGGCTGCTCTTCGCCGTCCAGTAAAATACGTAAAACAGCAGCACCTTTGCCGTAGTTCAAAGCATCAATAACTAACTTGAGCGGTAAACCCTTGTGTTAACACACTAAAACTGGCGCAATCGACAGCCTATTATTAAGCTCAATCAAAGCCTCTTCCAGGGTTTCGCTCTACTTGCATTTGACGCCGTTGCGCAGAAATTTGTTTACCGGATGCGCAATGGTCGCATAACTGCTAACGAGTTTCGAATAGTAATTAGCCATACTTAAAAATGAACTGATTTGCTGCCTGTTTTCTGGCGCCTTTCTTGATTACGTGCAAGGCGCTCGCATACTCGAAATAATACTCCACTGAAACCTGCACTTAACGAGCTAAAAAGCCTTCATTGTCTAAGCGCGCCAAATCATCAGCCAGATCATGCAAAAGGTCCTGGTCAGTTTTGCCAGAAGTTAGGACACCATCTACCTGTTCTAAACCTGGAAAATGGTATTGGTTTTAAGGGAGTCTCCTTGGCCTGTACAAGCCTTTGTGCATATCCATAGTAACGAACTCCCCAGCAATATTTGCTGATACGCTATAGAAAAATTTATTGTTGCTTGGAAAACTTTTTCTCCATTTAGTGTTACAAAGAAATCCTCGGGATCACCTTCTAGGGCTGGATTTCAACAGAGCCTGATACAACTGTCTGGCTCAACCACTGCTACAATCGGTGCCACCCTTCTAAGTGAGGGGCTTCTTTACTTCTTTTTTACCTCGCCACTCAGTATCACAGAAACATGTTGGTTTCACAAAATGTACCGAAAAATCAAATTTATTCTTTTCATTTTCTCTTTAAAGTGCATATATCACTAGCATTTAACTTGGTCTGTTAGAAAGGGATTTTGTAAAAGAAGAAAAATGTCGTTTATTTCAATAAAATAACTCTTATGGTTGCTGGGTAATAAAGCTTTTTCAAATATGCAAATTACCAATCTTGTGACGTCAAAGTCGGGAATCCAAAGTGAAAAACTACAAAACAACTGTTATCTCTTTAACACGTGTTTGTGTTAAAGTACAAAGTTTCAGGATCAATGATCTGGTATTTCAAGAAATATTGACTGTTTTGTAATTTTTCCCTTTGGATTCCCGACTTTGACGTCACAAGATTGGTAATTTGCATATTTGAAAAAGCTTTATTACTCAGCAACCAAAAGTTATTTTATTGAAATAAACATTTTTCTTCTTTTACAAAAGCCCTTTCTAACAGACCAAGTTCCTTGATAGTGGTATATACACTTTAAATAACTGGGCTTAATACTGATTTATACGCTGTTTCCTGAACACCATGGCGAACTTCCGTCTATATCTTTGAAGCGTTGAAGCCCGAAGAACAGAACTGTGAGGGTCAAATCTCAACAGTTGATATCTGTGAAAGGTGACTGTAAACCGAGAAACTCTGTTTCTTTTAGATTACACAGGTGTGTCAATACACTCAAAACTGAAAACTCTGCAGTCCTAAGTCTGTTACAACATCCATCTGGGTTCTGCATTACTACTATTCCTTTTTACCAATGGTCTTGATGAAAAATGTTTTCTTTTATGGTTTCGCACAATCTTAGACTTCACTCTTGCTTGTCCGGTTAAGCTGTGCAGCTTAGTTTTAAATGCCAAATTTACATGCAGTAAATGAAAATTCAAAGACAAGAAACTACTGTTTGGCATTTCGAAATGAAATTCTTGAAATTTCTTTGTACAGCATTCCTCATGGCACATCTGCGAAAGGATGGAAAATATGTCGTTTATGTACAATGAAGCTGGCATAATTGTAGTCTTTCCATTTTGTTCTCATAGTCTGTCAAACCATTGAAATGGCTGTCCTGACTCTACTGTTTCTGGCTTTTTGGTTTCATCATCAGAAATACTTTGGTTCACTTCTTTAGAAACTGTTTTCATGTTAGCACTTTCTTCTACATTGCCCTTGGTTTTCGCAAATAAATCTGGATATCTAAATGTTCCCCGAGCCTATAAAAAGAATAAAACATATTAATATGTTAGAATATTCTTCTACTTGTTTTGACCTTAAAGAAATATAAAAGTATTACTAGCATACTACAAATATTTCTTGTAGACAGCATTTGATGACAGAAGCATGGAAAACACAATGTACAAAATCTGAACATCGTTAGTACAACTATATTTATCACTATCAATATCACTAAAATCTTAATTATTGGGTTTGTTGCAACACAATACACCCTATAAATTGTGTTTTTGAATAATTCATTTTTACGCTACTTTCATGCTGGTACAAATTTTTTCTCAGAACAAAAAACTGAGTGAGAAAAAAACGAATTATGAATAGAGGATATTATGAACCCTTGTTGTGTGCTACAGTAAAGCACATAACACAAGTCACAAGGGGAGGACGACCAGAGGGAAATTTAGAAACTTTGTACAGCAATAACTCTTAAGTATTTACTTCAACAAAACAGATATTTACCCCTTTAGTCCAAGTGGGTTATCAACGTCTATCTTCTCCTTACATTAAGCATTCATAAAAATACTCTTGGTATACAAGAAAATGAAAACTGATCAACATTACCAACTACTGAATATGGACAGTAAAATTCTCCCAAGATTCTTGCATAGTAATTGCCCTAATTGGTAAAATTAACTAATTAATAAAAACAAAATTAAGGTTGAGGGCATACAGTACATGTATTAAAATTTAATAAAAAATGGAGAGACTGAGGGTAGGTTCCTTTTGTACAATCCAAATCACATTTCCTTAGATCTGGATTTTTTGGATTTCCTGTGAAAATGGAATGGAAAATCTGAAATCAGATTTTTGGACGTTTGTTGCGCATGTGCATTAAATAAAACACAACGTGAAAAGTATAGAACAAAATTGTGATTCGTTGATTTGTCATTATGGAACACAGAACTTACGAAATCTGGAACCGGTTTCAGACTGAATCCGAAGAATCCACGGATTTGGATTGCAATCCAAAACTGGATTCATAAAATTCTTGAATGAAGAAACGCTAAATCCAGTTTTGGATTTAGAAATCCGCAATTGGATTTTACAAAGGAACGTACCCTGAGATTAGTGGCTAAGTTCTGTGTTCTTGCCACTAAAAGACAATGACAGGATGCTCTGCTGCAGAATTCAGCAACAGCTATTTCTTGTAAAAAAACAGCACCATGATAACAAGAAGTAAAACTGTTTGATGATTATTTGGTTTAGAGCTATGTTGTTTCAAGTGATTGATCAAAATGCTCAAGAACTCTAAAGATTAATAATAATAATATAAAACTCTTAGGAGCATTAATCAAAGCTCAGTGCTCTTACAAAGCAATTAAAAAAATAGAAATGCATATGTATCTCTTAAAAATTATTTTTAAAAAAATTTAAGTAAGTAGGCTTCATTAAAAGCTTTTTTGAAAAGAAAGGTTTTAAGATTTGACTTAAAAGATGCAAGATAGTTGCAAATTCTTAGATAGTTCCATAGTTTCAGTGCACAGATAGAGAAAGCTCTATCCCCTTAGGTAACAGGTTTATATTATAGAGTTGAAAACTGTTTTGCTTTTTAACTACGTTTTTACTATAATAATAAGGCTGAGGTTCTGATAAAACAGGATAGTGAATGAAAAGGGCAGGGTGCTGGGAAAAATGGCAGGCTGTGCCCTCTCAGTTTGGCCTATAGCTAGAACACTGGTTCACTTGGGGGGTATTGACATTTTAGTTAATTTCCTAATGTCTTACTCACCAGTGTCACATAAGCTACTTTGAAGTCAGGGAACTTTTTCTTAATCAGCTTGTTTCCTCTTGCTAAAGTTTTAGTTTTCCCTGCAAGGAGAAATTTGTTTTGACACAATCATTATGAATCCTGTATTGGGAGAGGTTTAGCTAGTTGACATATTTAATTATTTTTCATAACACTCATCACAGCATACAGTTTCCACATGAAATTCTTTAATTTGAACTTGAGAGAGGAACAAAGGGAACAAGAAAAAACTCTATCTTATATAACTTACTTTCTTACTCGTTTCTAATCATTTGTACAACTTGTTATCATAAATTAAAATAAAAACATGTATTCAACTGTCTTACAACTTCAGTAATAATTTTTTGTGAATGCAACATTTTGACTGCTTCTGCTAGTCTTCATCTGGTAATGGTGTAGACTGGTTGGCAGTTTCTCTTTAAAAATGATTGGCAGATCATGTAAATGGCCTTCTTTGTTGCCATTGGTTTCTCAGCAACTTGACCAAGTACGAACTTAACCCTTTAAGCCCTAAATATGTCATATGACATACTGGTAAATTCTCCCAACTGAGTCCCATACTTTCCATATAAACAGTTTGGGAGAATTTGGTTTTTCATCTTCAAAAGCATATTTGACTTGATATAAACTCCTAACTTCTCATAACCAATTGTATTACTTTATTTGAGTTATGTAAGGAGAATTGAGATGTTGATAAACTGTCCTGGGCTTGAAGGGTTAAACAGCAGAGGGTTCAGGGGGTTCATGCGACTTTTCACCCCTTAAGTGTGCTTAATTGCTTAAGATGAGTTTGTATCACAGTAGTCCGACTAAGCCTGATCCTCCTTTAGTTAACCCAGTTCGAAAGGCAGCAGTCTGTCTGTGAGAGACAAAGGTTTGATTTATGGTCGAAGCTTCACTCAGGGTCTTAAAACAACTGAGGAGAAGAGTTCCTGCCTTTGCTCTAAAACCTGCAAATGGTTAAACCTTCTTGTCTTGACCTTGATGGGGACTGTGAGTCCTATTGGAATTTTCCATGACTCTTTGAGTCAAAATATCATAGCCAATACACAAAAACAATAAACAAGTCCTGATCAGTTGTACAACCCAACAATCCCAGGGTTTACAGTCACACTTAAAACTGCTACTCAGCTACTTCAGTTCCAACTGTCCTAGCTTGAATTCTAGCATATAAAGTATCATATTTGGTTACTGCTTTCAACCAGAATTTTCCTCGAAAAATTCCTATTACTTTGTTATTACTAGTTTAACAATCTTACACACATATTCTATTGTGTATAGATGCTTGAACCACTCACCAAGTTGTATTCGAGTGTCCACTCTAGCTACATCAACTTTGTATATGCTTTGAAGATAGTTTCGGACATCTAGTTTAGACATGCTGCACAATAAGACACATTTCATTGAGAAAACATTATGATTACCCAACCTCACAAGAAAAGTTTGCCTTTGATGTAGACAAAAAGATTAATTAGTATGTACATTGTAAATATCGGGGTTAGATAAAAAAAAGTCCAATGCAATGGAATGTGTACCTTTCCCAAAAGCAATAAAAATCTAGAATTATTTTGTAAAGAATGATTTTTTTTTAATTTTAATAATCAACTATAGTCAATCATTTTCAATTTAAACAATGGCAAATGTACCCTGGCCTTGAGGTGACATTATTATTGTTGCACTTTTTTCTCCAATGTCAACATAACTTGACTCTATGTTAACAAAGGCTAACTCTACGTCAATATAGCTCTGCACTCTACTATTACTGTACCACCATAGAAAGAGCTTTGCAAAGAAGCAACAAAATAAGATAGAAAAGAAACAAACTATGTAACTAAAACTTGCTCTAAACTTCTCATTCATGTATCTTGTCCACAAAATTGTTTGTGGCCATGTTGTTGAGCATGAGTACCTTCGATGAGATAGTTCCATGTGGCAAGGTACAAAATTCCATGGGCATGCACAGAAGAGTATATACCTATGTATGTATGTCGATAAAATTCACTAATAAATTGTATTTCAACCATGTCAACACAGAGTCTGGCTTTGTCCAAATTGGATATTAAAAAAGAGAGATATTACCTCAGGGCCCATCAGCAGTGAAGCCAGGGGGAGGAGGGGCACTGCCCTCTCCCCAAATTAGGTCAGGAAGACCACCCCCCCCCTCCCCTAATAATTTTCTGGCTAACAGCAGCAACTTTTAAATAGAACTTTCACATTTCATAACGAGCTAACTAATACATTTTCCACTATGCTTCCCCAATAGTTTTTTGCTTCCACCATGGGGCCAACACACAAATCAGTGAAATAAAAATAAAAGAAATAGAGATGCATATTATTTACAGTAGGTTGTTTCCACGTGATCATGACTGTTGAACACCTGCGGTTAAAAAAACTTTAAGTCAAAAGCTTTCATTACGATTGGATCTGGTGATAACAAATGGTTGTAAAAGAGGTCACCAGAGCTTTGGGTAATAATGGATTTATCAAAGAAGAAACTGATGACAACGAGCTAGGAGCCAACGCGACTTTGAACAAAACGTAACTTAAAAGAGTTGAGCTCACACCTACTACTAACTATAGCCGAATGAACACTTACTCCATCGGAACATGAAACTGTACTACATTTTCGGGTAGCTCTTTTCCGGGTCGGACAACCTTCATAAACCAATTTGGCAAAAATATCCGTGCTTGTAATCTGGGGTTTCTCACAACATTACGGAACGCCATCTTGTCTCGTTGAAGCGTCCGCTGGCCGAAACCTGGTCAGCGGTTCCCTCACAGAATGATGCGCTACTCTTTTGGCGCATAATATGGTGCATGAACATGGAATAACTTTTATGAAAACTAAAAAGTGAGAATATTTTGATCTGCCATCGCACTGGTGACAATTGTGTGTAATGAATAACTTCTTTTGTGGAATATTTGTAATTTTGGTCCTGTATTTTGCAAGGACAGGCGTGAAGGTGAGATACTAGATTTCTTCGAAACGGAAGTGCTTGTGCTTTTTCCCGTTATCCAATACACTTCAGTCTAGTGCAAAATAAGATGTAAAAACTGTCTTTACTTGGGATTCTTTGTCCAAAAAATTATGATTTCACTTAAGCTTCGCTGTGGCCAGTGCCATTTGTGTAGAATTAATGTCCCTCCCAATTAAATCATATTTTGGGGCACATTCTTCACTGAATGTTATGTACAAAGTTTTTCAACCGACTTAACAACAACAGTTTTGGCAATCAAGATCAGATAAGAAACAGTTAATAAGAATAGAATCACTGTGTTTGTTATCAGTGAAGTAAAAAATCTAGCAACAGGAAACTTTACCGCAAGTTGTCTGATTGCAAGATTTGATAGCAGCAGTTAAACGAGTTTAAATGCTCTCTAATTATTCTTTTGCAACATGTGGTTTTTTCCAACAACGGTTTCACTCAAGTTTCAATGTTCATGTCATATGAGGGCTAAATTTCCAAACTCGCCCATACAGTACTCCATTATGCAATTGGAGCTATTGATCTTCAGACCAAAATAATGCCCAATGGAGGTAAACTTGCTCTAAAGTTCTTGAAATCACTGTTAGGGTTAGGAGTAATGGTGAAGGTTGGGGTAAGGACCATAAAGAAAATGTGAAGTTTAATGACCATAAACTGCATAAAAATGTGAAGTTTGGCAGTCATTACTGCATGCATTTAATTGAATATAGGTGAGTATGGAAACTTTGCCCATATTCATGAGCACAACTGAAAACCGTTTGACAAAGAACATTGAAATTAATATTTCCTAATCAGAAGCATTCAGCAATAATGGATCAACATTCTGGAGTCCTGAATGATAGTATGGAGTTAAAAAATGGTACAGGTCTGAAAAATCTCTTGTAATCAATAAAAGTACAGGACAAAATATACTGGTAACTCTTTTCAAATGGTTTTGAGAAAATAAAGTTCTGTTTGATTGAATGTGGGAGATGAAACTTAAATGCTTTTAAAATAAGTTATCTACAAAGTGTGGGAGAGATGACATCTCAAGTTTGCAACTTCTAATAGAAACCACTTTGGAATTAATTTATTTTCCACTAACAGCTAAATTGACCCTTCAATTTTGCTGTAGTACAGTCTTGAAACCATTAAAACAAGAACAGAAAGTCTGAATTATAATATTCAAAGTCTCTTTGATGTCAATGTTTATAATAACAATCAAATCGTGTTGAGAATTTGAAAATGATATCTTTCATAACTTGGCTGGCAGCAGAGGACATAGCTATGATTTATTTTTCATACCAGAAAAAAAAGTTTCCTAAGTACCACCATTATTGGTAGTGTCATGATAACACATTCAAGTTGCTTTGTCTGCCAATTTTGAAACATAAAACTTCTTTAAGCACTTTACTTTCATTATCTGAAACCATGGCTTAATAGTGCCTTAAACCATTGCCTTCATGTGACAAATTTTGTTGGTGCTTCACAGGCCCAGTATGATGATGTCAGATGTAAGTGTATTTGTCCCAATGATGACAAAAGCAATAGGACAAAAAATGTTTGGACTGCAACAGTAGAACCCCAGGAATGGTAGGTACTGAGACTTGCCAACTAAGGTTTGACTTGTTTTGTTTGTCATTGTGATATTTTAACACTATCAATATTGATCTCGGTTTAACGATCTTTGGTTTAACGATATTCCCGGTATAACAATAAACATTTGTTTCCCCAGCAAAAGTTGTAGTAAAATATATGGGGTAGAACCCCGGTTTAACAATATTCGGTTTAACGATATTCCCCGTTTAATGATGGGATTTTGTTCCCCTAGAGCAAAATCTTTCCCGGTATAACGATACAATCAACATGACAGAGCACGGGAAATGCTGGTTTTATAACAAAACAAACTTTAATTAATAAATATCAATGCTTCTGTCAACAATCATTGTTCTCGCTTACGCTCCAGCTGCCATGAATGCTGAATGATGTGTTTTAAACTGATTTACCTTTAGATCATTGTTTATCTACCTATTATCTTAATTTTAAAAGACAAAATTTTCCCGGTATAACGATATCTTTAAAAAGTTTCCCACAATATCGTTATACCAGGAATTTCGGTATAACGATATCCCGGTTTAACGATATAATTTTGATGTCCCCTGGGCATATCGTTAAACCCGGATTCCACTGTAATATTAAAACTTATGTAAATATTAAACAACAAGCAAAGCAAGCATAAACTACATCAAGTATGAATAAGTTTAATGTAACTAACTAGTAAGTAAATTATTTAGCAACAAATTAAAGAAACTAATTGAATTATGCTTTAAATACTAAACCGTAAGCTTATTTTCGTCAACAACAACTATTAGTTTATTTTAATTGTTATCAATATCTGTCTAATGGGTTTTTCTCAACAACAGAGTGGTGCAGTGGCTGGTTACAAAGATTATGATTGGCAAAATTTGATCAACCTAAAAGTAAAAAATAGTTTTTATCTTCACCATAGAAAGTTTTAAAAATGTGCTAATGTTTTGAAAATTAGCACTTCATCTCAGCAAGCCATCGAAATTAAAAAATGATTTATTAATAAAAAATCGGGTTCATTTGGTGCAATCTGCCTGAATAGGCCAGGAGTTCCCTACCCAAGGCCAAACACCCTAACTCTAAAAAAGACAGCCAAAGCTCGAAAATCTATACCCTTTCGAGACAATTAGAAAAAACAGAATTTTATCCTATTCAAGATGGAAGGCTAAAATGTGTACCCTAAATAAGGCATTTATTGTTATTCTTTTGAATTTATTGTAAATGACAAAAAAGATGAAGAACTCGCTATCCATAGCAGGTAAAACATCAACCATGACATTTAATTTGTCACTGAGTGCTTTAGAACATCGCTATAATCATCCCTACTACCCTCTAAATCCAGGCAACATTAAGTGATTCTTGTTTTATCAAGATTATTTTCATTAAGTCAAATGGGATTAAATAATGCTACCCTGTATAAGACAATATATAGAGGCTTTGCACGGTCACGTGACTCTGAAACACTTTGTAAGAGATTTGGAGTTTTGACACTTCTGTGGCTATTCATCAATATTCCTTTCAAGGCAATGCTGCCAATACCTTGTTTTAGATAACTACATGCTCAAATTAATTTTTGCTTGGATTTGATGAGATAGTAAAAAAACTTCAGATCTAATTTGCATAATTTGATTTTGTTCCAAAATATTCTGGGAAATACGAATATGATGGTGTCATCCAAGAAAGTTGCTTGATTTAATATGAGCTCTCTGAGTGTCTATGTCTAAAAAACTTCGTTTTTACAAGATATTTTAAGATGAAGTAAGTGGCGGCCATGACGCAGGGCAGGAGGCTGCCAACTGTCATGGCCACCACAAAGAGGTCACTAGAATTTGGAAACAATGCAAAGCCAACAACTCGTTTTGAGGTCTCCTTTTTGATAAACCTTTTAATGTAAGATGTTTTCTTAAATAAAACCATGAAACTTGCAAATAGCAAACAAATTATGAAACAAAATCCTGAATATGCAAATTAGCAGGTTTATTGTTTGCATATCTCATCAAGTTCCTGCAAAAATTGTTTTTAGCAAGATGTTGCTAAAAATGAGGTATTGACAGTAGTCCCTTCAAAGAAATATTGTCACAGTGTCAAAATGTCAAACATTTTAAAAACTGTTTCTGGGTCACATGACCATGCAAAGCCTCTATATGCATAAAGTGAAGCCTGTTTAAAACAGCTTGTCATGAGTGGAATTGTATGTCCTGTCTAAGACAAGGACCTCAAAAACCATACCCTGGCAGATGGCATGTACCTTTAATTTTATAGTAAATATATGGCCTGAGTGGCCCCCACCCTGGGTATCATCCATTAATTACAGTTGTCCTTGTCAAAATAAACAAGATAATCATTGTGTCCATTATCTTTTTTCAGTAATTGTGGATATGTTGTGAAGAAAGAAGAGAGGTTTTGTTTAAGATGCCAGTGCAGCTATGAAGCAAGGAACACAACTATTATTAAGGTATGTATTGTAAGCAATGCTTGTCCATCTATAGGTACTACAATACCATCCCTTTAAATTAAAGGGGATTTGAATGATGGTGAATATTTAGACATAACATAAAATTTGATTTACTCTAGGTGCTGACCATGGGAGAATTGTTTTAAAGTTACTGTGCTTGACCTATTATGTGTCCGCCCCTCTGAGCCAATAAAAAAAGTTTGGGAGTAAGCCTAGTGCGAGCATTAAGGCACTTGCTTGGTCAATTTCATAATGATAACTTTCCAAATGTAGCACAGATTCTCAACTATAGTAGCTCTTTCAAAATGAAACAAATTACATTGTTATATACTTAGACTTTCACTCAACAAATCAAACACTATGATTGGTTTGTTCTTGGTCACATGTCCCTCATCCAAATCAAATGTATCCCGACTGACTTGTTAACCTCAAGCTGCTAGTTGGTAACCTGGAACCAATAGTTCATAACCTGGAACTGATAGTTGGTAACCTGCAGCTGTTAGTTTGTAATCTTGAGCTGTTAGTAGGAGCTGTTAGTAGGTAACCTGGAGTTGTTAGTTGATAACCAGGAGCTGCTAGTTGGTAACATGGAACCAATAGTTCATAACCTGGATCTGTTAGTTAGTAATTTGGATCTGTTAGTTGGTAATCTGGAACTGTTAGTTTGTAATCTGTAGCTGTTAGTTGGTAATCTGGAACTGTTAGTTTGTAATCTGTAGCTGTTAGTTGGTAATCTGGAGCTGTTAGTTTGTAATCTGGAGCTGTTAGTAGGTAATCTGGAGCTGTTAGTTTGTAATCTGGAGCTGTAAGTAGGTAATGTGGAGCTGTTAGTTTGTAATCTGGAGCTGTTAGTAGGTAATCTGGAGCTGTTAGTTTGTAATCTGGAGCTGTAAGTA
>JAOBAT010099747.1:0-16104 GCA_026413305.1 Hydrozoanthus tunicans
TTATTAAAATACAGTAGCTGATACGAGCTCTCTCAGAAAAGAGATCAAAACCATTTGAATGGGCTCACCGTGGAAACTTCGTGATCCTAAAACCTAATTCAATTTTGCTTTTCTTCATTTATTTTTCTTCGTCCTGACGACGTTTTGGCCAGTAAGACTGAAATCAAATTCACGCACTACTGACCAAGCCCGTGACTCGGAAACGCACAATTTTCCCGCTCCAGTCGGACGAAGCACGGGATTCATTGTCATCATGAGATTACGGCGCGAAAAAAATAAGCACGCACACCTTGCACTTCGAAGCCAAATTTGACGTATGGGAACAGTGTAAATTGTTGGGTCTTAGGAGGACTGTATCAGTTTCAACAAGGCTTGATTTGTAGGAGCTCAAAAAATAAAAGCACTCAGAGGCACGTCATTTGTTTTAAACGGCCTCAAAAGCATTTATGTATCTAGCTTAACACGTTTCTGTCTGATAATTTCAAAAGCGTATGATATTTGAACCGAACAGTAACCCGATACATCAATAACCGACCCTGCTTTCTTTATGTTTCCTTCATGTCTCTGTTAACTGACTGTTAGCATTTTCCTTACCACTTCGAGACTTTTCTTCCCGGATCTGAATGAACTATAGTATCCAAACCCACTTGATTGGCGGACTAACAGCGTTAAAATCAGACACAGCAGAATAACGAAAATTCTTGGTTTTGTTACCATTTTGACTGCACCCGCCTATCACTTTCTTAACGGACTTCCAGCAGTTGCTTTTGAGAGCTTAACTCTGGTTTCTTTTTTAAAGTTATCATCAGCTCATTACGCATGAAAAATTAACTTTTAATTATGTTTATGAACGAGACAAAGTATTACATATATGCAGCTGAAAAGAGTCGAAACATCACGTTATCTTGTCCAATGAAAAAAGTTTTTTTGTTTCTTAATTTTGAAGAGACCAAACAGAAATATATCGCGTAGGCAGGTTTTCAAAATACTCTGATAGACTTTTTTTAACTTATTCATATTTTATTTGTTTTTGCTCAGTTTAATTTAGGAAATTCTATTTAAACGGAAATTATCCAAGCATACAATCGTTCCTTCCGCGTCTATTAAAACTGAAGTTAACAACGATTTAATATGTAATGCGCTCCCAAATTAAAAAAAAAGTGGTTAGAAAAAAGACTTTGGCAGAAATGAACTTGAACTTAAACAATAGCTGATCATGCTATTCTGCCAAGGCGAACCATTTTCTTTTCTCGATGGTAATTAATGCTGGCTTGAAGAACGTAAACTTTTGGGTTTAATTCATCGTTAAATTCGCTTACTTTTGTTTTTGATCCTACACTCTAACAAACAGTTTTCTATGTGCACAGTAACAGCGTAATTCAATAGGAATTGGCTTGACACATGCATCATGTTAGATATTGCATTATTTGTTGTAAGCTACATTATTAATCACATTTGCTTTTCAACTTGAAATGGTAAGAGAGTTACAGCGTAGGGGTCAGTCTTTTTGTACACTGGTTCACTTTATCTTTTAAACGAAGAGATAACTATCAAGGAGGGTTGGCTTAGAAATAACTATAAAACAGATCTTGTGATAAGAAAGACTGCTTTTGTCAAAGCAATGAGATATCCGAAACTGAAATTTCCTGCTTACATACCTGGTACGATCAAGAAATGGACAAATTATTATTTCTCGTCAAATGCCGACTCATAATAAACTTATTTTCAAAACACTCGCAGTCGGTTCATTGATTTACGGCCACTTAAAGAAGTCTTTGTCGAAGATATGTATAAATAAGAAATTTCAAAGACGGCACCAATTACGAAAGATTTTAATCCCAGCAATGAATAAATCAAAAATGCAGGTGTCAGGAATAATGAAACTGCTGCTGGTTATAGAACAAACGGTATCCTCTAGTCTAGGCTGACAATGTATCTATCTTTAAGACGAAAAAGCACGGCCGAATGATTACATAATTCTTTTATTTTGCATTTTGAAGGTGAGAGCAGAATTCCAAATTAAAGTTAATTTTCGAAATGTCTATTTATTCGTATAGTATCAACTAAGAAATTTAAGAACTACTACCAACGTTTTGTGATGCATACCGAATACTGTACAATAATCGGAAATTAACACACAAAAGACTAGAAGTATTAATTTTCTAAGGCAAGGATTAAATTTTAGGTCTTCCAAACTATTACATTTTCAAACACAGTCGACGCAAGGGAACAATTTCTGTGTTATGTCAAGAAAACATCTATCGATTTTAACTCCCTTACCTAACTTTATTGTTAGCGTTCGCCCGAGCAATTTTTTCCGAGCAAAAGACCAACCAAAATAGTTTTCCTTTATAATCTTTCATAACCAGGTTTCTTGTTCGTGTTTACGACGGTTAAGTTTTCCTTGACAAGTTTTTAGTTGTGCCTCGGCATCATATTCTTGTCACATTTTCCTTGTTGTCCGCCTACACGCGTAACAAGCAAATTTCAGACTTGGCAATTCTTCCTTGTCAAGGAAAAGCCGAAATACCTGTTTTTTCCTTGATAAGGCAACATTGCCCACTTTTTCTTTGTCAAGTAGAATTGTTAAGGAAAAGTTGCTCGGGTAAACGGGACTTAACTTCAAATTTCCACCTTAGAATGGCTCCAAACAACATAGGATTTCAATGTGTTCCTAACTAAGGATTGATTTTGCGAGTGTTTTCAAATTGTTTAAGATCCCCCTGATTCGATTCACGACAAGGCAAATTTTGGAAAAAAAAAATCAAAACACAACCCTAAATTTTAGGCAAACCAGGCGATCAAATGTTTATGGTATGTAAGACAGAACTCATTCTCCGCAGTACCCTACGACACTCATTTATACCAAGTTTATTTGAAAATTGCCAAGCTGTTCAGTGATGTAAGCTAAGAAATCTTTGAAACCTCTGAAAACATTCGGAAATTTTCGAAACGGGTTGAAATTATTTCTAAGATTTTTTTAAAAAATCGGAAAACCTTCGGAGGTATTCGGAAACGTTCGGAAATCGGCATTTTAAGCCTTTTTAAAATTTTTGAAAAATCCTCGGCGACCAGTCAGCGCTAAGTAATTTTACAGTGAACGAAAAAAAAATACCTCCGGTATTATCCAATCAGCTCGAAGTGAATTTGCCCTCTATGTTATAAGTCAGTAAACAATCAAATTCTTACAGGAAGAAAAAATCTCAGCGTAATTTTTGTTAAGGGGCCGTCGGAAAATCGATTCCGTCCCGCTTAACGTCAATTGGACGTTAAGAGGGGGGAGGGGGGCAAGGGAGTTGACGTGGACGTTAAGGAAAAAGGCTTGAAATATTATTAAAAAATGAATAGAAAAGCATATGAAATTGAGCTTAGAAGTTCAATTCAATACAATTTAAATGGAATCAATGCACGTTAATGACTGGTCTAAATAAATGCGTGTAAATGCATAGGGACAAATATATATTATAGTGCGTTTCAGGCATCAAAGTCTACATCGTAGGCAGTAGTGTTCTACCAAGTCAATAAACTGGGTGTTGCTTAAAAAAAGGAACGAAATTTGCAATAACAAACTGAACTACCGTATCCAATTACTCTTGTCGTATATTAAAGCCTCTTTTACACGAGCAATTTTTCCTTGACCAGTTTGCCTTGACAAGGAAAATTTGCTCTTGTATATGGAGAAAACTGGACAAATTTTCATTGTCAAGGAAAAATTGTCAAATCTGAAATTTGCTCGTGTAGACGGCCAACAAGGAAAATGTGGCAAGGATATAATTGTTATATATAGTGAACTGAAAATTTGTCAAGGAAAACTTTTTTTCGTCGTCTTTACGAACGTTAACAAGGAAACCTTGTCATTGAAAAATTGTAAAGGAAAACTTGTTGATCATCTGCACGAGCAAAGAAAACTGTCAAGCAAACTTGTCAAGGAAAAATTGCTCGTGTAAAAGGGGCTGGAGGACGGCAGCACATATGACATGAAGGTATGCTTAATCTATACTTTCTGCAATAATTTTGTTGAATGTTTACATTTGTGTATGATAAAAGCTCTTTATAGTGACCACTCGTGGGAGAGAAACATCAACATGTCGTGCGTGTACCAAATTCATAAACTATTATGAATAGTACCATATATGAAAGATAGAATACAAAAAACAATAGGGGACGTTAAGGGAGGAAGGGGAGGGAGGGGGGTGGTTGGACCTTAACGTCCAATTGACGTTAAGCGGGACGGAATCGATTTTCCGACGGCCCCTAAATTAAAATGATGATTCTTTAAGAGTCCAATCAAGAATCTAATAATCAGTTATTCCACACCGTATCGATTTACATTCACGAATTAAATTCGGTAAGAATTTTGTGTTTAAAGCAGTGCAACGACTTAAATTCGGCAGTGGAATTAGTTAAATCCACCTCTGTCTATCGGTATATTACAATAATACAGCATGCTAACTTGATTATTCAGAACATCTAGTTTTTGCATTGTTCGTTGGCACTTAGTGTTAGCTACTTCTCTAAATATAAATGTATAATTATACAAGGGTTTCATAAACACACAACAGTTTTCATACGATCAAATTTGCTAAATATTCAACCTATAACTTTAAATAATCAAGCTAGCAAAAAGTAGACTATGCATCGTTATTCTATGGTTTAGCGAAGGGATACATCGCCGATAAACATTATATACAATAAATATAAATACGTATAGGCCACTTTAGAAACGAGTGGCAGCCTGGGTCGAGTGTTAGTTCGCAAAGGCTTCTGGGATCGTTACAGGGGACGCGAAAGGCTATCTAGAGATAAAAGAACATGGAGGAAAGTCATTTATTAAATCTTAAATCAAGAAGGAACGATATTCCAGATGAAAAACTTGAAAAAAATTAAGCATGTTGCATGTATTAAAGCCAGTGTAGAAATCGATATCTTTGTCAATTTTTTTGTACCTTTCGATATCAAAACGGCGAACGGCATGTATTTAACTCGTTCGAGTCTTTTGATTTCTTTCTTTCGAAGCTTTGAAATGTTTGTTTTTTTAGTTCCAACCGCTCCGTCTCAATTCCTGTCTGAACCAAAATATTTGTTTCATGTTAAGGTGTTCTTTGATACTTCTCAACTTAGTGGGCTCATTGCAAGTAATTTCTGAAGTTATTGCCACCTCTTCGATTCGTCTTCTCTTACCATAACCGATTCGATTTCTAAGTCAGTTTTCCGGGGAAATATTTTCTGACTAGAACTGGCCATAGAAACATCGAGGGAAGATGAGCTCTGCTCAAATTTTGTCTTCCTTCCCAATGTACTGAGCATACATGGCTGCACTAAACCCAAAACGAGAAACGAAATATTAGCAAAACGAAACCAGCAAAACGAAAGAAGCAAAATAAAAATAGCATGTTTTTCTCATTGCGTCTTTGCTAGTAATTTCGCTCGTTACGGCAGTTTTGCTTGACTGTACTGCCGTTTTGTTCGTGTTGCTGCTTTCGTCAGTTTACTCGTTTTGTTTCGCTTGTTATGGCAGTTATACTTGTTTTGTTGTCCTTTTACTCGACCGTTACGGCAGTTTTACTCGTTTGCTGTTGTCGCTTTGCTCGTTTCTATTCGCTCGTTACGGCAGTTTTGCTCATTTTGTCGTTGTCGTTTTACTTCGTTTCGTCAGTTTTCTTGTCGACCGTTACGGCAGATTTGCTTTTGTTGTCGTTTCATTTTGCGCGTTACGACTGTTTAAGTGCTCGTTTCGTTTTGTCGTTTTCAGTCAGTACATGCCCTAAGCAGCTTCGTGTGTTCGAATAAATTAATTTCAACCTATCGTTTTTTCAACAAAACCTCGTGGTTTTTAGCAATCGCTGGTCCTTTTAGTTAACAGTAAAATTTCAAATCAGCAGATTTATTTCGATGACTTTTGTTACAGCCAGGGAAACAGCAGATGTGTTTCATAATCTCGATCAAAAGCTTTTCCTCACTACAGCAAACTCGACTCTTGCGTCCCCTGTAACGAACCCTGAAGCCTGTAGATAACTAATTGACAAATGAAATATGGCATACAAATTTCGAATGTAAGAAAAACATTATTGTTTATCTCGAAGCATCAATTTAACAGATTTCACTCGAAAGACTAGCTGCCAGCCGGAGCGGAGCTGTTTGGAGTAGTAAACTTTATTTATTACGAACTATTGTAGTTCTGTTATTTATGTAATTCTCAACTAAGACAATTAGAATAGTTGTTCTTTTAGTTTCTCTCGGCTGAGTATAATTGAAGAATCAATTCAACATATTTCACTCGAATGACAAGCTGCCGAATGGATCTGCATATGAAAGCTGTTGACAAACTGTTTGAAGAATTAAAGTTTATTTGTTACGAATTAACGCTGTTATGTTACCTATTCTTTTGAGATTTCATCTAATTGTTATATAGATAGTGTGTATGAATGCAAAAAAAAAAGGAATACAGTACTTCCAATAAACGACTAACTAAGGTTAAGCCTCTAAACTCCTTGGGGAAAAAGACAGCACCTATCCAATGGACTTGGCTCTGAGGGATCCTCTTCAACTCAGTCACGTCTTTTCGGCTGCCTTTACTTCAGCGTCAGTTCGGTTCGTCGGTTCTGCGCAAAATCTGTTTGGTCTGCCCAGCTTCCGCTTTTCATATCGATTCTAGTCAAGGGCCTGCCTGGTGACGTTAATTAGAAGCACTCCTAGGTGGAACGTGTGACAGATCGTATTTTTATCTCTACGAGTTTTTTTGTTGTTATTGTTTATACAGTCTTAGAATATAGCCTTTTCCCATTTTCATGTATTATCATGGCCGACGAATCAATTTTTCACGTTATACCAAGTTGTTTTGTCACAACGCTTGCTATTTGGGGAACTTTCTCAGTTTAATTCAGGAACCTTGTATTAGAGCTTTGAACAAGAGTTCCAAGGAGGGTTTTTTCAAGTACTTCTTTTCTAGGTTTTTTAACAAAATGAGGATTAAGTCAACTTACAGAATATGGAATAGTCTTTGTTTTAACGGGCGTTTTGCGCAATTAAATCGGAATAAAATGCCATACAAACAAAAGAGTGCACGTTCATAAACGAAATCACATCCTTTTCTGTATAATCAAAATTAACCAAGATTGTTTCGGAACAGTTCTGGCTTCCTGAATACAGTCCGTAACTGAGGATCGAAGCTCAAAAGTAAAACTAATTACCCAATCCATCATTTTCTTTGGCAGTGCTCCACAGCTGAAAACGAGTACGCTGTAACTAGAGAGTCGCTCTTTGCTCTTGAACATGACCTCCGAGAAGGTATTTCTTAACAGTAGCGAACTCTTCAACCTAACCGAGGTTCCTCTTGGAGACTTCATGAACAGCGAATTGAGAAGCTTTATGACAACTTGGCTGGTTCTTAATGGCTTCGTAGGTATCATTGGGAATGGTTTGGCAATTGCAATGACTGTATCGGAATCGATAAAATACTTTCGGAGCGGCTTTGAAGCTGGTGCGCCTGACCAAAGACGAAGGTTAACTTACTTCTTTATTTTCAACTTAGCCTCATCGGATATGCTGGCATCTCTCGTTGGAGTGCCACTTCTGATACTGCCATATTTTCTCACTGGCTGCTACTCAACCAGCCTGACCTGTAAACTGTATCGGTTACCAATGATCTTTTTCCCTGTCGTTACCTTATTTTTACTCTGTATCTTGAGTATAGAACGATATTACTTTATACTTCACCCACTTACCAAGCTTAGCTCAAAAGCAGCTACGAGGATGACCACAGTTGCATGGTTGCTAGGACTCGTTTTCAGTACTCTTGCAACGGTTACCTACGAAATGAAGATTTTAGTACAAGATAACCACACTTTTTCTCGAGGATGCTGGTATAACTTGGCAAGTAATGTAAACAAGGGAATTTTCATCCTTTTTATCGGAGTTGCATTTGGAATACCAACAATTATCGTACTTTATACAACGGGGCGAGTTATAGTAGCTCTCAACTCAAAAGCTCCAGAACCCATTCACCCTGAAGACAATGATAGCCATTCCGTTGAGGAAACTCTGCGATCAAACACTGAGAAGCGAAAAACAAATATTCTGCTCTTAACTGTAATCATTGTTTTTATGTCATCTCATTTAATCTTTGTTATCAATTTTATCATCAATATGGCTCTTAAAAGGCAGCTGTCTTTAACAAACCAATATTTGTTGCGAATAATATCGTGTAATATCTACTACACCACTGTTGCAGTTAACCCAATTTTGTACTTCTCACAGTTAAAAAGCTTGAGGGACAGAATTACGCAACTCTTCTATCGTCTATTGAATAACAATATATTTTGACGATTTTAGAATATATGATGTTGTTTTAAAAGAAATGCTTAAAATAAGAATGTTTTCCAAATCTAGACTGAGATAACATGGTTATTAATGAGAAAATGTTGATGAAACACAATATGGTATTTCTGACAATTGTGCTTTGTGAAACTGGCAGAAATAGATATTTTGTCAGCATGGACCAGAGGACTGGGTCCAGTTGTTAGATGGGAATTGGTAATTCATTGTATAAGTACTGAGCCGTTAGAGATATGAATCAGTCCAGGTTCAGCCTTCTTAGCCAACTTTTTGTTCAAGAATTCCCATTAACCTCCACGGGGGAACTACACTTGCATTGGGTTTGGAGAATACGTTCCCTTTTTTCCCAAAGGGTTTTGGGTTTTCGTTCCGGCAAATGTCGAGAGTTTCTATCAGATAAACAATTTTATAAGTCAGTATTGCCAATTATGTAGATAAAGTGTTTTTTGAGAGCGGAGCTTGTAAACAAATGTAAAATAAACCAGCTTGTGGCGCTTGCTGGCCTACATGCTCAAGTACCTACACAGTTGTAATGTGTTAAATGTAGTGTAGTGTCTGATTGGGTAGTGTAGGCGAAATATGGTACTTCTGGCAATGTAATTTTTGGCAGAAATAAATAAACTGAAACCGATTCAGTGCGCCCAAACTGACTAAATGGAATTACACAGAGACGGGTATTTCAGGAGCCCGGAACCAGCAGGCACTGGGCCAAAAGAATCGAATGTGTTATTCAAAACGAGGCTAGTAGGGCGAACCCGTAACTATGACCCGAGCAATTTCAATTTAATTTATGCACATAATCAGGACTATTATAGATTCTCATATTTTATTTGGACTGCTGAACTATGGAACTCATTGCCTTCTGAAATCAAGTCACTTACTTCCCTTAATCTGTCTAAAAACAACCTTTTCAATATTTATGCCTCCAAGAGACTAGATTATTCCCCTCCTGGCTAGAATAAATATCGTTCACTCTGATACAGCTTGTAATGCGTAATTAACATGTACACAGCTTAGTCTTTTCCACTTGCACTTTTTTCACACTTTATTTTTTTTTAAGTAGAGGGGCCAGGTTTCAATTGGGACGCAAGTCCTGTTCCTTCCTCCTGTGACGCATTATTTATTTTCATACTAAGATTCTCTATTGTTATTTTTGTTGTAATTTTGTGACGAATTGATTGAAATAAAAAATAAAATAAAACATTTGAATGGAGATTGAATAATATTTAAATTACCGCCATTTATCCATATGGACTATGGTGCTGGTGAAGTCGGCTGCTCGCTAAAACCCAGGCCTCGCTGGTCTGAGAAGAAACCGACAACACAAGGTTTATCAATCACGATTCTGATCGGAATGCACACATTAGGTCGAACAAACCTGTAGTGGTACTACATTTTGGACCAGGAACTGGTCCCCAAACGCTGCTAATCTTCTTCTTCTTCTTCTTTTTCTTCTTGAGAAGCGACGTTTCTTGAAAAAACCCTAAGGCGCCGTCAGTTCGCATCAGATGGCAATAAACTGCCACAAGACCCTATGGGGTATTCTCTACGATTGACGGAGTTAGATTTTTGATTTCTGGATTTTAAAAGAATTTACGAGAATTTTAGATTGCGTCGTACACATTGGTATTCACAATGAATATTCCAAATTATTACGGATAGCCGAAGCCGACTAAAAAAACAAGATACCGTCAGTTCGCATCAGATTGCCATAAAATGTCTAGTAAATGTCTAGTAAATGTCTATTAAGCAGATATTTCATTTGACTAACTGAGTTAGACTTTTATATTTGATTCTTGAGGGATTCTATGAGCATATCTTGATTGTACCATAGAACACAAGTCTTATCATTATTCGTTGAGAGAAAAACAAAACAATGTTATGCTTTTAGAAGAAGTTTCTTTTGCGCGCGTTTTAGCGATCATGTTGCCCACTGAGAAACATGTCACACTTCGTACGGTACGAATCGGTCGAAGCGTGAAACTGAGAAAATTCTACTTTACATCTTTATGTTGAAAATGCCTTGTAAGAAGGCATGTTAAAGGTTTCAACCAATACGGTAATACCACCAGTTGCTGGTCCCGTAGAACAGTTGTACTTGCCCTTTCAAGCCTACAACAACATTGACACGACAGCAATGTTTTTCGGTTGGTCAATAAATTTCGAGATGTGATCACATGACTGCGCTTAGACCGTGCAATCGAGTCTACAAGGCACTACCTCTTTTACAGTGAGATAGTTTTTATCGGCAATTGATAGAAAAAGAAAATACGAGCTCGTGTTCAAACTGTTTTAGTAAAAATCTCTGAGAATGAACAAAGGAACTACGGTAACTTGTAAGAAGTAAAGTTCTAGTTTCTTCTAACAGCTACTAATATTTATGCTAATAGCTTTCGCGTCTAGATGTGTTTATATCAGTCAGTGGGATGAAGTGTGTTAAATTGTTACTTCAAATATGTTCGGCCGATAATATTCTATTCGTACTAGTTGAATTCTACAGAAAATAAACGGCAGAACTACAATAATTTTTACTGAATAAAATTAATTTCTTCAAACAAAGCCGTAAACAATTTTGAATGCAGAGGGACTCGGCAGCCCGTCGTGAAATGTGTTAAATTGATCGCTGCTTCAACGTTTTACTTTTTTCCTAACTTCAAAAATTTTTACACCGTATTTTGTTGCTGCTTTCGTTTTACCTGGAACTGTTTTATGAATTAGAATTCAAGTCGTTTGTAGAACGACTAAAAATCGAGAAGTCAAGACGCGGTATAGGTAAAGGAACAAAACTCGTTGTTTGTTTGATAGAAACATTAATATTTTTCTTTTATTCGTTTGTATCAACTGCGTTTGAAAGTATTTTGATGGAAAAACTGCTGACCTTTGTAGAAATTAATCATTTCTACCTTTTTACAAGCGCATCAATAACCAATTTGCCAATTTACAGTACCTCTTTATGCATCACTTAACGTTTTTCGTAATTCGTAGTTTTCTAAGTTACTGCAATACGATTAAGTCGACACTTTCAAAACTAATCTTAAATTTGGACTCTGCATCTCACTGCCAAAAATGTGTAACAAAAGAATTCCCTTGTTTATTCAATTATCCTAGGCTGTCTTTCTTTCAATTTTGAAAATAGGTGAAATGTTAGCCTAGAGAATACCGTTTCATTCTATAACCGAGGCAGTTTGTACTTGACACCTGAAAGGGAATTTTCGGAATGATTCATTTGTCAACATCTAAAACTAAAATAAAAACTGTTGGTATCTGCTATACCGCTTTTGGAATGTCTAAACTTTAGATCTTCTCATATCGTATGAACCGACTGCGAATGTTTTGTAAACAAGTTTATTATGAAACAGCATTTGACAAAAAAAATGCTTCCCTTGATCGTGTTTGACGTGTGAACAGGAAATTGGAGTTTTGGGTATCTAAATGCTTTGACAAAAGCGCTCTTTCTTATCACAAGATCTGCAGTTTTATAGTCTTTCCTAAGATAACTCGCCTTTAAACTAATCTCTGTGTTTTCAAGTAAAATTGTACAAAACGAAAATTTTGTTTCATTGCGAGTCGAGAGAAAATATGATTAAATATGTAGCTTACAATAAATAATGCATAATATTTGTAATGATGCACGTGTCAAGCCGAATCCTGTTGAGTTGCGCTGCTATTGTGTGGGATCAAAAATTAAAGGAATAGAAAATTACTTCAATGGATTAAAGCCAGAGACTTACCCAATACAAGGAACTAGAGAATGACCTAAAATTAAGAAAATAAATGGTTTACCACAGTTGAGGAATAAAGATGATCAACTATTGTTAACGTTAAAGCTGTATTCAATTTCTACACAAAGTCTTTCTTTCTCACCATTTTTTTTATTTGGAAGTTCATTACATTACATATTAAATCATTGTTAATATCAGTTTTAATAGACACAGATAAGTGAAATTGAAAAGACTGTCTTAGGTTGTGGCTCATTTCCGTTTAAACACGATTTTCTAAATTAAACTGAGCAAAAACAAATAAATTATGAATAAGTTTCAGAAACGAGTCTATCAGAGTATTTTGTGAGCCGGTCTACGCGAAGCATTTCTATTAAGTCTCTAAATAATGAGAAAAAAAAAATGTTTTTCATTGGACGAGATAACATCGTCTCAACTCATTTCAGGTGAATACGACTAATAGTTTTTCTCCATCATAAAACATAATCAAATATTCATGCTTAATGAGTTGATAATAACTTTTAAAAACGAACTCAGAGAAAGTCTCTTGAAATCAACAGTCCAAAGTGAAAGGTGGACGCATAAATGCAGTCAAAATGGTTGCAAGAAGAAACACTTTCGTTATTCTGCTGTGTTTGTTTCTGATGCTGCTAGTTAGTCAATCGAATGGGTTTGGAAAAACTCCATTCAGGTCCGGGAAGAAAAGTCTCGAAATGGTAAGAAAACATTAACAATCAGTCAACAGAAACACAAAAAGCTGTGTGTTTTTATGTGCTGTTTTTCAAACACCGCAAACCAAATTGTCAGCTAAAAATTACGCTAGATACATTTGTGGTAAACATATGAAGGCAAATATTCTTTTGAGGCTTGAAATAACCAAATGAATTTGTCTCTGAGAGCTTTTATATAATGATAATCGAGACTTTTGGAATTGACACAGCCTTCCAAAAACTCAACAAGTGCAAAAATATTCACTCCAATGTTTCCACATTTGGCTGATGCGTACACGGTTTCTCCCGTCGACTCCGTGCGGTTTTGAAACGTCCTCAGGACGAAGTAAAACTAATTTAGAAATAAACAAAACTACATGAATCAAGTTTTAGGATCACGAAGTTTCCTGACAGTCAGCTGTTTAATGCAAATGCCTTTGATCACCCTTCAGATAGATTTTTTTACTTATCGAAATAATCTTAGGAACAGTGCTTTATTAATATCACTTTTATGGCGGATGCTAGTAAAAGTTTTGGCTTTAGACTGATTCATTGACTCCAGTTTTCTCTACTTTCGATGATAACAAATTGCAATGTTTATTCCCTGGACCATTCGTCCACAAAAAGGGGGAAATTAAAACAAAAAAGTGCAGATATCTTACAAAATATTTCAACACAAAAGTTTTGTGAAAGTATAATATAGCCAGTTTTCTATCATCATGTTGATATTAACAGTAGAAATACTGGTTTCAAGGACTTTGATAAAGATACGTGGTTTTTCTGACGCTTCTTAGCTTTCAACTAAAATTCCTCCCCTCCTGGTACAGCAACTGATTGATTCCGCTACTCAATCCATAAGGAATCATCTCACTGAATCATGAAAAACTGTTTTATTACAATTTCTTCAAAGAAATGAAAGATTTTGCTTAATCATTATAGCAAGCAAATTGTGCTGGCTTCCAACTTTGGAAGAAGTTTTTGCAAGAAAATTGCATTACCTTTAAAGGTTTAAAGATAGAAAAAAAAGAAACAGTTTTTGTTCCACATCAACTTTATCCCCTTGACTACACCATTTGTATTCTATCCTAATGCCAAATACAAAAATGTATCGTTTTTGTAAGTTTTTTAGTCTTTGCTCCCCCAAGGGTATTTTATAGACCAACTACGTAAAAGAGATTTTTAAACCGATCGTTTTTTACTAAAGGGCAAAAACACTAGACAATTTTACTGGCAAATCTTTTCAACCGTTTCATGTAAATAGTGCTTTCAGCTTTTATACACATGAAAGGTTTCCTATTTCCTGTAAAGGCTTTCTTTTATGCCTTAATATTGAGACTGTATAATCTTGTGAAGCATCAAATACAAATAATAAATCTAACGAGCGAGAAACAAAGAAATCTTGATTCCAAAAGATCTAGGTTTCATGAACGATGTCATCTGACACGCTCATTTCATAATTCAACAGCACTAGAGCGAATGCCTTTAGTAAACAGCTAGAACAGAAGATATTTCTATCGACAAAACCTATGAGCTGTTTGACATAGTGCGTTCATTTACTGGTAATCATTTTCGTTATGCCTTTCTTATTTAGAATTTCTTTGTTATCTTGTGTAGCATCAAAGATTACTAGAAAAATTTAAAAAGTGAGAAACAATGATATCTTATTTCAAAAAGATGTCATCTGAAACACTCATTTCATTATTCAACAGAACTAATGAATAATCTCTTTCTATTTACACCTCACTGTTTCTCCTATTTTATCATCACTCATAGCAAGCTCAGCCTGTTTAACTTGTCAATGACGTTGTCTCATTTGGTATTATGTTTTTGAAAAGTTCATTGCCTGTAAGAAAGTTAAAGGGAAACTGAACCATAAAATCGACTTTTCAAACAAAATCTTTAGAAAGTTAAAAAGGTGTTTAAACTTTTTTCCGCGTCTCGCAATGATTTTTTGAGAAATTTGCTCTCAAAACACATTACCGAGCTGCATTGTACCGGCGGCTTAGAAACGAGGGTCATTGGCGAAAGAGTATAGCTATGACGTCAGATAAAGGGAAAAATCGGCTCAAGCTGAAGAAACTCATCATTGAAGTGTAACGTCGCAAACAACTTAAGTTTTAATTTTCACGCTTGGTTGCTCAAGCGAGCTTATGACAGCAAAAACAATTCGAGCGCTTGCCGGCTTCCCAATAACCTACGCCACACGTTACCTTCGTTTTCCGCTGACAAATTGACACGCGTCAGCCCTCAATGGCCCTAAATGACCCGAAACAAACACACATTCAAACTAGAATTTCTCGGAAAACCAGTTCGACACGAGAAAAAAAAAACTTTTAACTACGGTCCAACACCTTAAAGAATTATAATTAAAAAGGGTTGGTTTTGTTTTAGGGTTCAGTTCCCCTTTAATCAACCTCAAAATCTGTTTTCAATGTCGTTTCGTTTTTTTGGCTTAATACCCAAGATTTATTTTGACTCATAACTTCAACAAAGCATATTATCAGCAAAATGGATAACATCCCACGCGGATTTCACATATTTCAAATGTTGCACGGGGAGTATCCAAATCAGTAGGGATTTTATACAAAGTATTTTTGCCTTTCCAAAACTCACTTCTCAACCAAATATTTAAAGATCTAAAAAATGTCAAGTTTAATAATATTAACTTGTTGCATATTGGAAAATTGATGTACCAGTTTAAGGTCGGATTATTACCCAAAATCTTTAATAATATAATTTGTTATAATTGTAATGCTAAAGTCCATAGCTATCATACAAGAAGAGCTTCTCTTTTTCCAAAAAAGCTGGACAAATATCAGAAAACTTGCTCTAAGGTATCGAGGACCAAAGTTTCTTAACTACTTAAGTGGAAGCATTCAAACCGGTTGCCGTTTCTTTACGTTCTTTTTTGAAGCAGCTTTACACTTTTCTAACCGGTAATTAACCTAGCACATTCCCAGATAATGAGTTTACCTAGAAACAAACCATACTTAGTAAACAAACCCACTCAGAGGAAAACGATTGATTAACTGTCTCAAACGACAAGTTGACAAGCAATACCTAGCAACTGTTAATTTTGGGGGATTTTATCTCTCAGAACTTATGTTATAACATACCGTGAAGATCTGATAGAAAGGAACCAGCTCTTGAAACAAAAAACCAGGTATCCTTCCTTCCACCGAAAAAAAGTCTCCGGGGGTTATATTTGGAATAGTTTACAAGTGATAAAGACAGGTTAAGAGCAGAAAATCTCCAAAAGTTATAGCTGCTTGAACAAAAAATGGCCATTTAAAAACGCTGATTATCGTATTCGTCAATGTGCATATCCCCCGAAAAAAGCC
>JAOBAT010099758.1:5789-16100 GCA_026413305.1 Hydrozoanthus tunicans
CAAATCCTACAACCCAAGTAAAGGCAATGAATATGTGCGTTTTCTTTCCAGAGAAAAAGGGTTACTGCTTTGGAAAGCAGCTTTAACGGCCTTTAAGGGTAGCGAATCGGTATCCGGGACGGACCAGGGTTTAACAACTTGTGACGTAAAGTCCGTCTCGTTGGGAAATAGGTTGATTCTGTTTGCCTCCTCCATTGTTTAGAGATCTTTAGTCTGTTGAGAGAGCACAATGTTTGTAGACAATTACAGTAAACATCTAAGCGAATAACCAAGTCCCGTAAAACTGGAAACGAGCTCCGGGAACGCAAAAACTGCATCTTTTCATTCCAGTTTAAATTTGCGTATCTGATACTTCCAAAGAGCTGTAGTTTATTTTAAATTGGTCTTTAATGATAACGCTAAAAAAAAAAATTCTACTGGCACCTGGCATGCAACGACCCCGAATGAACTGCATTTAAGGACAAAGCCGATACAAATTATTTAATGTTTGTTTTGTCAATCAATGATAATCACGGTCATCTTAAGTTAATATATTTTGACTCCTCCGGACACTTATTCTGTCAGTGCAATATCTTTAACAGCTCTAAAACGTAACTCATGGGCAATTTATTGTTTCCACGGTTTTTTTTTTTCAATTGATTTCGAATACTGAGTTATTAAAACGTTAACTGCGAATCTTGTGTGAATAAGTCTGCACGAGCGCACCTTCTTAGTGGTCTCTTCTGCTGTATTTTCAAATAATAATAGTAATGATAATAATAACAACAATGATAACAATAATAATGATAATAATAATAATGTTTTATTACAGTGTATCCTACATGTGGAGGCTCTTCGATTCACCGTTAATCATAATAACAACAATTCTTATAACTAATTATTCCTAAGATACCTGGTAAAGAAATTATGATTAAACAACTATACATAAGATCCCTATTAAGCAATATGATTATGATAAAACAATCATTTTCAATACGCCTTAAAAATTAGCATAGGCTAGACGTGAACGATTTAAGAAAAGATTTGCAAGATTTACAGAAAATCTTTTAAGATTAAAACCTTAAAGTGTGTATAATTCCTAATGTCAGGAGGCAGGATATTCAAAAGAGTAGCAGCAGAGTTTTGAATGGTTCCAAGTTCAATGGGGATGTGTTTTTCAGACAAATTTGACCCCTAATTCAAATTAGTTGTGTGAAGCTTCTGAAGGAAAAGAATTAGTTTACTAGAATTGTAAGAAATGGCTACAAGACCATCATAACTAGTCTTCATGCAGTTCACATGTAAAAAGGTACTAACGCCTGAGACTTGTCACAGTTTTGGCTGCTTTTAATTTTTAAAAAATGGTATCTAGAACAAAAAGAAAACGTTTCAAGTTTCGTGTTTAAAGGTTGAGAGCAAGACCTTATGAGCAACGTTCTTATTTTAAAAACCAATAGCAAAAATTACAAAAAAAGTAGACTCGCAATAGATGAAACAATTCAACGCAGCAATTAAATATGAGAATGAAGTACTGGTTAAGAAACACTGCGTACTTAAGAGCGATTCTCTGTAAGGACTGCGTGACAACGGGAAAAATGGCACAAGTTCGAAAAATCGACCCCGATAGTTTTTCGTCCAGAGATAGCCCATGGTTTCCTAAAAACGTGATAAAACTTTTAAGTTCAGGAGTTTTTTCAGTTTCGAGAAAAGCTCGAGAAACTCCAGACGGCTCGTGAAGTAGAAATATCATCAAAATGGCGCCGCAAACGAGGGTAAGTGAATCGAAACTCTCGTGAAGACAAAGACTGAGAAAAAAACATTTTTCTTTGTTTTATAATTTGATTAATGAGATAAAAAGCTAGTGATTAAGGCCAACAGAAATTAATAGTTGTTGATTTGAAACTACTTGTGAGAACTCAAACATTTGCTAAAATTTCGAACTTGGAAAATCCGAAATTGCGACCAATTTTCAAACAATCGTTACCCTATGGGATAAAATTCAGAATTGGCTGAAACTTCGAATTTCACGACTTGAAATATATATTCAATGCTAGCAAAGAAAATAATTCTTTTACTCTTAAAGGGGTGTAAAATGTAGATTGGCTTTCAAAGTGCTTATTGCAAAGAGGTAAAAAATTGTGTAGGGGCGTTGCAACACCCCCCCTTCAAAAGGAGAGTGTTAAGAAACTAAACCAAATTTGTGATTCGGTTTTGAGGGTCAAGTTTAGTAACATAACCGTCTGTTTGCCAATAGTTCTGTTGAGCTTGGAAACGATCCTCTTTCTGACAAGCAGATCAATTTAGTTGACAATTCATTAGGGCCTTAACTAACAATATTGCTTAAGACCTTTTAAAACGGAGGCAAAATGAATTGGCCGAGGCCTGGGATAACTGAATTAAAACTTGAAATGAGAAGGAACATATAAGTTTGATGTATTCATGTCATTACTTTGAAATGTTAAAAAGCAAATTTACATATGAGCAGCTCCGTTAATATGAAACAAAAGTATGAAGAATAAAGACATTCTCAGCACGGATGGAGTCTATGCTGCTTGAATAAATGTCATGCAATCCCATCAATAATTCTTCTAAAATGTCTTAGAAAACCGTTTGTTACTAAAAATTGAGATTAATGGCTAAGTAGTTCAAATTCTGTCAAGTTCAGCATTCATCGGCATAATTTCATATTATGGTGTTCGCGGAGACCCTCCATAGTTTTTAGAAGACGGAAGTTCCAATTTGTTAATCCTTTTCCATTCAGCCTTCCTTTTATCTCCATTTTTGTCTTGAGACTACAGTTTTGTCAAAATAGTTTTATCCAGACGTTATGCGTGGCCATCTGCTGTTTGTAACTCTATATTGTCAACAATCAAATGTTTTTACCTCTCCAAAACACTGTTGTGGACAGCAACAAATCGATGCTGCACAGGTATAAATCGCCAAAATTGATACGACAGTCAAGACCAAAAAGTATATTGTTTCTTTTTCAACGTAAATGAGACTGTCGGTTCTTGATTTTCGTGGGCCTTTAAACTCAGCGTCAGTTCGGGAAGAAAGCTGTGAGATTCCCTTCGAATGTGCTCCGTTAACATGGAAAAACGACAAGAAAATCGTGAAGATAAACTTTGGGTTGTGCATTTGTTCCCTGTCAGTTTCTATTCTTCTCCACAGCTTAACTAGTTGAGGTCGTGCAAGGGAAAGCACTTTCTGGTGGAAAACGCGTGCGATTTGTGAAAACTCCCGCTGGCCTGGGCGAAAAATCGTAGGCTACTATTGTGCATTGCATCTACTACCCATTGAATTTTTCTTTTACAAAAAATTGTTGTAAAAACTCATTTGCATGTTAAAAGCGTCGGTCTACCGCTACCTATTAAATCTAAAGATTTTTATTTGAAGAAAATAGCAGAATTTGATCATTTTTGCTGTAAAACTGTCGAAGCTCCCATAACTACGTAAAAATTTAAGAGAAACGAAAAGATAACTATAGTCTTAGCAGGTGAAACGAGTCTGCATCAGATGAAATAGTAGTTAAAAGGTTAAAATTGATCACCCGATAATTTTTTCTTAATGCTTTTATAATGAACTTTCATTTATGCTTTAGTGAGTTGTTAGGAGCCAGAAGAATAAGGTTTTAAATTTAATCCAACATAACTAAAATGGGCATCAAAGACAAAATTAGTGACAATTATTTAGAAAATTCACTGCGATTTTCAATATTTTTGGTGATTCTCTTTCACGCACGACCAAATCTTAAACAGTCTTGTCAGGCTTTAACTAACAATTAAGGAAGTTTTAACGTTGTCAAAGTGCAAACTCAGAACGGTTTTAAATTTCCATTTTAAAAAGTAATCGAAAAAAAATATTATTGCAATTTTCGAGTTCGCAGCTGCAGTGCGCCGACAATGCGTCGACTTGTGTCACAAAGTTCAAAATTCAGACGACTTGTCCAGAATTGTGTTCGTCTCGTTTTCACACTCATGGGACTAATGTCCTTCCTTTAATGTGGAAACGACCAAAATACCAAAATCCTGTGTATTAGTCAGTAAAAAGGTGCCGAAAAGCCCTGATTAGGAGTACCTGTATAACTTTGTATTTGTAAAGGCGGGCATCGCAGTTGTTATGTTTTTTGTTCAAATATTGAAAAACTACAGTTTTTAACGTTTTTCCAAATATCACGCACTCTGGAAAATCCCGCGTTCCGGTTAATCAATTTTTTTTCGCGTATATTGATATCTGAGTCGCTTTGTTGAGAATCCGCTCACACGTGTTGATATTACATCAAACAAGACTTTCCCGATCTTCATGCAGTCCACAGATAGCATCCAACAAACTTGCGTCCAACACCTTACCATTCATGGAGCGGTCGATCGTTAAAACAAAAGGACATACTTTCCTCGCCCAGTTATCAGTCGTGATGAGTTTTTCATATTCTTCAGGGTCGCAGTCTATTTTAGTAATAGGCGTTGCAAACGCCCCAGGATCCAATTGGATGCTAGTGAGGAAATCAGGAAGTTCTGCGGCCAGAGTTCGCGAAAATCCCTCTAAATCCCACTTTGTCTCACTGTACGGCGCCATTGTTGGAACCTTGTTCCTTCCTAAATACGAAGTGACATTAACAATGACTCCGCGTTTTGCTTGAATCATCGAGGGAACAAAATGTCGCACGACATTTGCCAACCCTTTCATATTTCCATCGAGAACACGATCAAAAACCGTAGCCGGAATTTCCCACAGTTTGTTCGGAGGCAAGGTGACGCCAGCTTTGTAGACAACAAATTCTGGTGCCCCAAATCTTTTCATAACCTGTTTAGCCCACAGGCGAACCTCTTCATCTTTACACACATCTACAACGGCGAAGTCACAGCGATCAGAAATGCGGCTAAACTGGCGTTTCAGATCGCGTATCTTTGATTCTGATCGACCACAGGCAGCCACTATATGACCAAGGGCTAGAAATTCTTTGACCATTGCCCCACCGAGGTCAGAAGTTGCGCGAGTGACGATTATCAACTTGTCTTCTGCCATGACTTACCTGAAAACGCTCGCAAAACTCAGAGACTTTTGTTATGGCGACGCAATATCGCGTGTGATCAGTTCTGCGTGTTTAATTCCTTTGATTTGCAAACACGAGAAGAGCGTATTAACGCTGTTGTCTAGGAGCGTTTCCGCCACACTTCATAAATCGTGCGCCAATACAGGCTTAAAGGAATTACAAACCTTTCGGGTGACAAAAATACCACGAGTCACTTAGGGATATTGTTTTGAAGTTTGAATGATTAAAGTTATGCGGTTTTGTGGTATAAATTCAAAAGACTTTGTTGTCTCCAGCAACCACTAAATATAACTTTAGAATTACACTTTACATAAAGCTCCAATCCCAACTTAGAAAAAAAATTATCTTAAGTTACTTTGGATTCTACAAATTAGGTTTTGGAGCCGCTGTCTTTCTGTCTTAATAATTCTTTGTTTGTTTATTTGAGAAAACTATGTACTTTATAACTAAAAAGTTTTGGCACGCTTGTAGTTGTACTTTCAACAATAGCTTGTTTATCCAAGGGGCGTGACTTTTAAGTCACTTTAAAGTAGGAATGAAAAATGGAGATGACATGCACTACATCAGTGGTATTTTAACAATATCAGCAAATGTAAGAAACAAACTAAGATTGTTAAAACAGTCATATAATCTAAGAGATGGGTGTCATTCAAGACAAACCGAAAAATCAAATGAGACTTAAATGAGTAGACTTATATCTTTCCATAAATCCGCAGATTTTAAACGTCTATATTTTTTAAACTGGTGCGCGCGTGATCAATCATTTTGCTCGTTTTAAAGAGTAGAAATGATTGGTGTTGTTAATTTCAACTTTTGAACCAGTTGATGAAACCCTACAAAGCGGACCATTTTAATATCTTGCTTTTCTCGAGGAGTAGAAATGATCGGTGTTATCAACCAGTTGATTAAACCCTGTATAAAGTAACCATTCATTTTGCTTGTCTTGAAGTGGAAATGATTTGTGTTTCTAACTTTTGAACCAGTTGATGAAACCCTATAAAGTGACCATTCATTAGGAGCAGTTGTAGAAACTTCATGAATTAAATATCCTTCCGATCGACCTCTAAAACTTAAACGGCATTTCAAAGATTTCATTTAAAAGATTTGCAAACAAACCAAACAACAAATAGTTATTTCTGCACCGGAACCGGGAGAAATCATAGATGGCTGGAAGAGACGATGAGGATACTATACAACCACAACTGACCCTTCTAAAAATGGAACAGCTTGCAGTAATTAATGGATGTAGGCGCTATGAAAATATGCAGAAACAATTTGAAATAAAGGATACATAAAAACGCCAAATAGGTTAAAATATCAAAAATGGTGTAATTTGAAATAACTTGAACCACAGGCGGCCCAAGCACAAAATCAGTGTTGGCTTACAAATACAGCGTTTTTTACGGGATCGCGAGCGAAGAAAAACTGAAAATTTTATTTTCAACAAAATTTTACTAACCTTGGTCTGATGCTGTTTTTGTTAGTCTGTTGATCCTTTCTAGCTGTTTTTTTTTTTTTTTTTTTTGGTTTTTGAACGATTTTAATGCCTTCTGGATTCACTCGTATTAGAGGGCATCAAAATCATTTAGAAACCAAAAAAAAACAGCTAGAAAGGATTAACCGACCGCCAAAAACAGCATTTACTTCGCTTGCGATTCCATACCAATGCTGTAATTGTAAGCCCACACTGATCTTGGGCCTGGGCCGCCTGTGGACAATGTATCTATGTAAAGACTAGCTTCTACATAGAGATATAATGCAATACAATACAATACAATAAAACACAACACAACAAAATACAATACAATACAATACAATACAATACAATACAAAACAATACAATACAATACATTACAACACACTACAATACAACACACTACAATACAATACAAAACAGTACAGTACAAGACAATACAATACAAAACAATACAAAACAATATAATACAATACAATACAATACAGTACAGTTTAATACGTGCCGCCACCCACCACCTCCCCCGACAAAATTGGGTTCCTTAAAAGTACCATTGTTTTGACTTCTTCCCTAATCGTGTAAAGTAGTTGTGGTCGGATGCAAATTATTGCTGATTGCTGATGTGGGTAAAAATTCAATATGTAAGGACGTGGCATACTGCAAACTTTCAACTAGTAGGGCAGAAGTAGACACCTAGATATAAACACAAAACCAAAAAAAATTATACAAATAAATAAAAAGACATACAACACATCTACGAACAGGGTATATATAGGGCAACAAAGTGCATCTCGTATCTGAGTATGTACTAAGGATAGTCTTTTTAATAGTTTCTTAAATTGATTTCTTTTTTCTGACTTGAAGCTTTCTTGGATCGAGTTCCATACTTTAGCGCCTATGAAGCGAATATTGAATTTACCATAGTTTGTTCGTATTTTTTTAAAATATAGTATGTATCACTAGAGGCTAATCTGGTGTTGTAGCGGTGAACACAGTGTGTTGGCTTGAAGAACCCCTGGATGGTAAAGCATCTGCATGATAGCCATGCATGGACAAGGCATTTTGTAGGAAAATTACATCGGAAATTTTCAGTATTCCAAGTTGAAAGAATAGTGGGTTTGAATGTGCATTAAATTCAGCGTTTAAACCCACTAAAGAACTTTCGGTCGAATAGATCTCTAGCTAACTAATGCTAGACCCAAATTAGACATCACGCTGATTTGAATAACTTAGGTTCTTTGGAGCTTTAAAATGTTTAATAGTTTGAAATAGTTTTACTTTCGATGCGATATCATTACCATCAACTCCTATGCTGTTTCTACTATTTTTTGGGCAGTAAAAATTAAAGCAGAACCGAAGGGTGCGCCTCCAAACAAAACAGAGACAACGCGTATAGTTTGTACTAAACCTCTGTACTGTGAAAAAAAACTACACGCTTTTTTTAGAAGAACAACTTGATAAGGGAAAAGGTCAAAACAATGGTACTTCCTAAGAACCCAATTTAGGGGGGTGGGGTATTATGTGCCGCCACCCACCACCTTTTTCAAAAAAGCTGAATTTCAGGAGCAAATATCAAGTTTAATAAAATAGATATTGATAAAGTGCTTGCACCAACGCCTTCTTTGTGGAGAGAAGAGTCTATAATATAACAAAACCCAATACCCCTAAATCAGGTTTTGAGAAAATGAGCTCTGAAAAAGTGGGGAGGGGTGGGGTAGGGGGTATGTACATGTGCCGCCACCCACCACCTCCCCCGACAAAATTGGGTTCCTTAAAGATACCATTGTTTTGACTTCTTCCCTAAGAACAACAAGGCTCAGATTGGCCAAAATTTAGAACAATTTCAGAACAAGTTGAAGCTCGGGGCTCGATGGCTAATTTTTTATGAAAACTTTAATGAACTTCGATCTTTAATTGGACATTAAATAATAAACAAGAAATGCTTCGCTGTTTATAATCACTGGAAATCGTCTCGGGGAAAACGTAGGCGAATCCACTATAAATTCGCAGGGATAAACTGACCAAATTCGTAATCAAACACAGTCATGAGCAATGCAACACTTTTGGCTTAGTTTTTCTTCGATTTAAACAGTACGTAGAAATAAGAACATTTTAAATCAATTTGAGGCTCAAATCGCCAAAGAACAATGAGCCTCGACCAAGTTTACTGGTTCTTCTAAAAAAAGCGTGTATAGTAAAGACTCTTCAAAGTAAAATAGATGTTATTATGCTACGTGACAGCAAACAAGGGTCCGAAGTTTTTTTCTATAAAGTTCACTCGTCAATAAAACTTAATTAGGGTGTCCGAAGCTATTTATACTATTTTACAATTAGATCTTGAAAGTTTTTGTATTCGGCTATTGACTACTGTAGTTTTATCTTGTGTGTAAATAAAAAAGTGCCGAATCATACCGCTTGATAGACGATACTGGGCTCATGTTTAAACATACTTACACATAATGTTTTAAGACGATTATGATTTACACCGAAAGATAATTGAATTTTTGTCGGCGTACTTAAGTTAACCAGTGACGCTCTAGTTGCTTTTATCTGACAATCTATCATTCAGTTGTAGTAATAATACGTTTCTAGAAACAAAACAGTGCAGTTTAAAACGAATCAAAACTTTTGTTTGTGACTTTACAAAACCGAATTTGTTTGTTCTTTATATTGATTCTTTATAGAATGGACTCTAACTATTTTTGGAAGAGAAACACTTATTCTTTAAGCTTCAAATTGGATATCAAATACTTCAAATTTCTCAAGATTTAACAAAATTTAATCGCCTTAGAAGCAAACCACATGCCCACTTTTTTCTCAAATGGAAAAACGCGAGATTCAAAAGTTGTCGCATACGTTATGGCTGGGTCAAGCCGCTAAGAAAGGGTTGTGGAGTTACATTACAAAGAAAAGTTTAGAATAGATAGATTACAAACTTAATATATTAAGAGTAGCAAATTTTGGCATTCTTAGTCAAAATGATCAGATGAGTGAAGCGCCACTAAAAATCTAGATTATGAAAAGGAAAAAAAACTGAATTCGACAAGTTAGTTAAAATGTAACGATCGAGATCGAGAACAAAAAACTCAAACAACGGATTTTAAACCTTTAGAACCTACAATTGATTTTTTAGCTATAAATTGAATTTGTACCATTCCCCTGCAACACAGCTGTTTATAATTAGGTTTCATAAAACTTAAGAACCTTCGTAAATTTAAGAACCTACGAATTTCCTGTTGTAAGAAAATTGAAGCATCTAAATGTGAGTTACACGACGTAGCAAAATGAAGAGTATGGGATTTAGTATCGCGGGCTCAACACCTCGCACATGTTACAGCGGAAAGAAGCCAAAATGGCGGCGATTGAAAAAGTTTTCATTCACCCGGTTGTGCTTTTTAGCATAGTTGATAGCTTTGAACGACGAAACGAAGACGCCAAGAGGGTTATAGGAACTCTGTTAGGAGTTACAGATAAAAATTCGGTTGAAATAAGAAATTGTTTTGGGGTTCCACATAACGAATCAGAAGATGAGGTGAGTTTTTCGATTGAAACATATATTTTACTAGTATAGTTTTACGTATGCTCCGGCTACAACTCCCAGGTTAAAAAAATATAAATGTATACATATATAGTAGTTGAAAAAAAATAACAAAAAGACTACACTTTCATCCCGACAAGCCTGTTTCCTGATTAGCTCACTCTTCAGGGGATTTAATGTATATATATATATTTCGTCTCAAAGGAATAAAAACACAATGATTTTTTCAAAACACCTATATTTCGGTTGTGTTAGACAACCTTCTTC